>JAECMU010071377.1:0-20894 GCA_016106625.1 Dracogyra subfuscus
TGAAGTTGGGCAATTTAACATGGGTTTCAATGGCAGATGACATCTGTGTAGTGAGACCTTAGGATGAACGTTCGTTGGCTGAACAGAGGAAATCTCTCGGCGTAATATACGTCACACTTCAAAGTCAGCCGACACTCATGCCAAGAGACATTGTTGCGGACATGAACAGTACGAGTACACAGGAGTAAATCTTGATGTAAATGTGTAAAAAACCAAAAGCTGTTTGCATCAATTAATACCTAACGGCAGTTTCATTTATTTCTTTTGTCTTTGTTAATTTTGTACCTATGGTCGAGAGCACGCACAGAGATATTTGCTAAACTTTCGTTGTCGAGTATATACATAACTGAAGAAAATGTGGTAATTAAAAAAATTGTAGTACATGTGTATTTACAAAAAGGATGTTAAGTGAAATTATTGTAAAATAGGTTTTATTTATTGTGTACGATGGTTCTGAAATATCCTGCTGTTGGCATTAGATTAAAATGGCATATATCTGTACTAGCCGGTAGTGACCGGTTAATGAGTGTTGTACTAAATTTAAAAAAATTTAAATCCTCATGTGTTTTAATTAGTTATGTGAAATTTCTTTGCATGTCTGTGCAAATGCAATCAAAATTGCAATCTCACTTGTTAATATAATTTAATATGTATTATCAAATTAGTGAGATGTAGCTTGTACTTTATGGACTATAAAAATAGCAACCAATGTGAAATATTGTAAAATATATAACTTATTAAAACAAATTGAATAAGACTGTGGATTGTCCCTCAAGGTGCTGTGATTCTACCAAGAACAATGATAATGTACTTTTGTTCCACATTTTATGAACATTAGTTGTATTTGTATTGCACTGAAAATCTATATTGCATGGACAGTGATTTATTGTTAAGTCATTTATTTTGTACATATTTGTTTTTCATATCGTATATGTAATAAACTGTAATAATAATTTGTGGTTTTTTCTTGATATTTATAATAAATGTATTATAATAAATGTGTGGATATTTTCAGCCTAATTACAAACAAGACTCCCAAATAATTTTGCATTTGTTTTGTCTGTTAATAGGGGTTGCACACACTTTGTTATATGAACTATAGTGATTTTTTGTGTGGACCGGCCTCGGTGGCATCATGGTTAGGCCATTGGTCTACAAGCTGGTAGGTACTGGGTTCGGATCCTAGTCTAGGCATGGGATGTTTAATCCAGATACCGACTCCAAACTGAGTGAGTGCTCCGCAAGGCTCAATGGGTAGGTGTAAACCACTTGCACAGACCAATGATCCATAACATGGTTTGTGCTATCTTGTCTGTGGGATGGTGTATATAAAAGATCCCTTGCTGCTAATCGGAAAAGAGTAGCCCATGAATTGGCAACAGCGGGTTTCCTCTCTCAATATCTGTGTGGTCTTTTAACCATATGTCTAACACCATATAACCATAAATAAAATGTGTTGAGTGAGTCATTAAATAAAACATTTCTTTCTTGTGATGAACATCTATAGGTGCACCTATAAACCAAGTTTCAATGATCTAGGACTTTGTGAAAAATGGGAGCTAAATGCAAAAGTTGACACCATCACTGCTGGAAAAGTAATAACCTCCACCTCCCCTTGTTAATGCTTAAGGCGAAACAAATGTTCGAAGAATACCTAAAAGGAAGGAAGGAAATGTTTTATTTAATGACACACTCAACACATTCTATTTTCAGTTATATGGTTAAGGACCACACAGATATAAAGAGAAGAAATTTTCTGTCGCTACTTCATGGGCTACTCTTTTCGATTAGCAGCAAGGGATCTTTTATATGCACCATCCTATAGACAGGAAAGTACATACCACGACCTTTATTACATCAGTTGTAGAGCACTGGCTGGAACAAAAAATAGCCCAATTGGTTCACTGACGGGATCGATCCCTGACCGACCGCGCATCAAGCAAACGCTTTACCAATGGGATCTATAAAACAAAATTGCAGTGTAAATTTGAAAATGTTTGCCTTACTTTGAGTTAATATACCTTTATTAGCATTAACCCTATGGTATTTCCACTAACTGTGAACATACCCCCACCCCCTTTTTTTTCTAAGGTAAATGACTATGTGCATTAAGCATTCAGTATAATCCTTGTTAAAGAAGTTGGTTATTAGTTAATTAAATAAATTTTATGCATAGGACATAATAATATACATAACTGCAACCATGATGGTGGTTAAGCTATCAGGTTTGAGGCTGGCTGATAATGGATAATTGCCAATAAAATGTTACAACAAAAATAATTTCAAGTGATATAATAAATTTATTCATACAGTTGCCCATAAGAGGGCTGCTACAATATGTACATCAATATTTAAATTATTAAAAATAATAACATATAATCATCAGTAATATGTGAGCAAGAATTCTCACCCGAATGATGGTACAAAAATAGGCACTCCAGGAATTAATGGAAATAATGTGCTAATACACACCCCAACAAACGTTTAGTACAACAAAATTTGATTCTGAAATCCAAGAGTGGAATATTTTAATGATCTTAAAAAAACCCACAAGAGTTTAATTATTGGCAAATGAGTGTTGTTATATTTTTGGTAATTATAACCTGGGAATGTCCAGAAAGGTCAAGTAGAACAATGGTTAGACCCCCCCCCCCCCAAAAAAAAAAAAAAAAAAAAAAGAAAGAAAGAAAACTCAACAAAGAAAGAAAAAACCCTATCTTAAAGCCTAATTATCTTTCTATCAAGGTTCAATTCTCAGGATTTAATACTGTTCTTAACTAATTAAAACTTTGATGTTTAAAACTACCAGTATGAAATATTCATTTTGTTGCCTATTGTTTATTAGAAGCAAACATTTAGGGTTGAATTTACGAAGTCTGTTTTTCTTAAACACAGGTCTTTAAGCACTGTAAATGTATGTAGTTAAAAGCGTGTGAGACTTAATCAGGCTTTGTAAACTCGACCCTTAATTTTAAGTGGTACTGATGTCCTTGGTATTCACACATGATAAAATGACTCTAAAAGGCATTTTCGTTTTCAAAACCCCTTTAATTTTTTATAAATCAACCTGTTTTAAAATAAATACTCATGCACGAGATACAATATTTACTGTAGAATATTTAATTGTGGATTCAACATGTTCACTGTAGATATACTGTTCACTAATTTTACATGGGATTTGTCATGATTTTGAAGAGCAAAAACAAAAACAATGAAAAAAAAGGAAGAAGGAAAAAAGATGTGCTTAATTTTGTTGAGGTGTATAGTTCACAGTATAACATTTAAATAACCTGAAATATAGATCACAGTATAACATTCTAATAACCTAAACTATTTCTTACAATAACACAAAGTGAAACAAAGATAAAACACATCTTTGATCATAAACACTTTTGACCGATTATTTTGTCTGGAAGTTGCGAAAACATTGTATAGGATTGAGAGGATTTAGATTTGTGAACCCATTTTAAACTACATGTATATGCTTCACTGGACAACAAATTTAATATTCCTAAAAGTTCTTATATTCTCAGTAATATTTGTGTGATTCTTGACGCAGGTATAGCAATATGGGGGGAGCAATCCACACTATGTGTATGTATGTAAGAATGCATTGTGATTATTTAATAAAATTTAATAGTGTTTTAAAAAAAAGGTCTGATTGGGGGAGGGTCAAGGCCCCCAGTCATGTGCGTACATGGGGGGGGGGGTGTTCGATGGGTTCAACCGAACCCCCCTGAAATCACTTTCTTTATAATTTAATATATCTGACATTATTATATTTATTCAACATAAAAATATATCTCTCCCTTTTCAAAATCCTATGTACGCCCATGCCACTGATTCTTGAATATTAACACTATAGTGATCAGAGTTCTTAACATCTGGAACCAACTAAGGCAGACACAAAAAAAAAAGAGAGAGAAGAAGAAGATCTATATAAAATTGACCCATTTAAATGGTTTCATGCTAATTTTGGCATCTTTATTCCCTTAAAGCTACAAAATTAGGCTATTCCCGTAGGATGGAGGCTTATGGTTTATTTTAAAATATTTTATGTTTACATGCAACATTTATTTTATGCCTTAAAGCTATAGGCACGATGTTTTTGTCTGGTTTCAGTACAGCCTTTGGTTTTTATCATATATACCAGGTAGTGCTCGGTAGCTGTTATACTGACATATATTTTGTGGGTCAGTCCACAATGGTGAATTTCATTATGCGAGTGGTGCATATTAAAATTATCTTCCCCATGTTAACAGTTCTGGAATATTATACAAGTCCTAAACAACAAAACTTCATGAATATTGTGTGCAGAATAAATATCACCGTATATACATGTAGAACATCACAAACATATATAATATGTTCTAAAACCTATGATGTCCAGGTAGGATTAAGCAAACACATTTCTAAAGTTAATATTAATTTACTATACAAAATCTGAATGTTAGCTTGTTTAACATTAGGCCATGTGTAAAGCCAACACAGTATGCATAAATCAACCTATTCTTCAACGGAGACACAACCTGATCTTTATGGTTAGCACAACCTGGTTGGCACAACCAAGGTAGAATGCAAGACTCAGTCTGAAAAGGCTTTTTGTAATATGTTGATATACTGGTAACAAAAATCAAAAGCTTTCAGGATGATCACAGAATTGTAGACTAACAAAATAATTCACATGTATTCCTGAGGTAAACTAGTGCAAAAATGTCAACAACAAACTATCACAGACATGGAAGGAATTTAAGCTTTAGAAGACTGCAATAAATGCTCAGAATTAATTACTAAGCAGAATTGGTCACAATAAACAAATAAGCAAGTGATGTTTGACGGCCTATGAATGTTGAATAAAAGAAATTAAAATGGTTCAAATAAAATATTTTTGGCTATGGGTTTATTTCTGCAAGCTAAGGTACAATATTTGTTTTTCATCTTCTGGTACATTTCATGAAGAAAAATGTATTTAAAAAAAAAAAAAAAAAATCAATATATCGACAATGTATATGTCAAGGTTATTTTTGTTCAAATCGTAATGATTTTTAAAACAAAATCAAAAACTACCATATTCTAATGTAAATACAAATTATCTGAAGACTTAATTATGCTATTGAATTTCATCTGTCACATATTTTTCATCACACTATTTATCAAACATTTTTGTTTCTCCCCAAAAAGGTAACAATGTTTACTGTAATATTACCTACATGTCCAAGCATTGCTGACATTACAGACTTCTACTAGAATGGAAATGAATCTGACTGGATGTTATCCTTTGAAAAATTCACTGGAAAATGGATCATAATAAGCACAAAAGGAAATTATTTATATTTACTTATTTTAAATTACATTATTTGTATTGTTTGTATTACATGTATTAAGGGTTTCTTTTGGCATTTAATTATATTTTATTTAATATTCATTTTAAATTGTAAATTTATGATAATTTGCTTCATAATTTCAGTTATTGATTAACAAAATGTAATTTAAAGATAAGAAAAACATTCCAACCATCATTGTTTACACAATGGTTACATTGTTTACACAATGGTTACATTGTTTACACAATGGTTAAGGCTGGCATAAATCTTTTGCACCTGACAAAAGCAGAGATGACTGTAACCCACAAGTAATAATAAACAATGTCTTTTAAATACATGTATGAACAGTAACCCAGAACAATTAGAAACACAATGAAATAAATTAGCATCTATCTACTTTTAAGTCAATGTGCTCTAGTGGCGTCGTTAAATAAAACAAACTTTTAACTTTCCACCTTTACACAACTTTGAACAAAACACTTCCCCTCCCTAACACAAATTATTTTACAGACTGCCATTTTTTATGAGTGTGATTTTTTATGCTCCTGTTTTTCAAAAACAAAAGTCTATAACAGTCATTATTTCAATGTAAGAAATAAAATTATAAAACAATATACAGTCCATGTTGATAATACATGAATTAAATTTTTTTTAAATTGGAATGTACCTGTATATACATATATATATATATATATATATATATATAATACATAAAACATTACTATATAAACATGATTATTATAATTGTAACAAGAGTTTAATCAAATATTTTAATGTAATATAAATAATGTAAAAGAAAAAGAAAAAAATATAAGAACATAATGAAAATGGACGGAATTGAGACTATTAGTTGGACAAAAATCACAACAGTAACATTAAAACAGGAACTTCACCACACTGGTAACATGCTACAATTTTTCTTTGGAGGCTTTGGGACGGATATGTTTGTGGAAATATGACAGACAATTTATGAACAATGTATCAAACTAATTTCCAACGACAATTCAATGTAACAAATAGAACATAAATGTAAAACAGCTGTAAGATATTTAAACTAGTTATGTTTTCATCAAATAAGAATCTGATATGTCATTTTATCCATATCATAGAGTACGATCATAACAAAGCCGTGCCGACAGAACAGTGTTCCACAACTGCCCCATCGAAAACTGGTATGTGCACCCTGCAACTGGAACAGGCCACATGCGGCTCACTAAAAGGTATCCCAATATGAACTCGAGACACTTGGGCATCAAAATAAGTACCGGTATAGTGGGTATAGTAACGCACATAAAGGTTACTACAAAATACAGATCTGGTAACGTATAAAGTTTACAACTCATATTATATTTTACTATATAATCACTTGTCAGACAATGTCATATTGGTATTTTGATATTTATGCCTATCACTTGTATGTATATCTTATATCTGAATATAATACAATTTAGTGATGGTGATAAGATTTTGTTGAGGATGAAGTACTGATCTTTATTAACATACGGTAACCTCATAGTAACCATTTTTGACTTACTTCAATGTTTGGACATACATAAACCACATAACAGTTATAAGAAGTATAACAATACGGCGATACTGTATCATATTACGATACCAGGTTCAAGATACAATGCACTGGTTTAGGACAGCTGTATCACAATACATACGATTATATATATATACATGTTTATATTTTTAACTACACCAAACATCACGATGACCAAAACCACATTGGATTTTCTAAAACTGATAACTTAAGTGTGATGTTGTACATAACATATAACTTAATGGTTAAGAGCTACTGTAGTAACTGTTGAAATATTTTACACTGCCTAACAATCTGGGGTCAGTGCCATCAATTTTATTAATTCATATTGTGTCAAGCATGATCAACTATAGCTTGAATGCAGAAGAAGATATTGCATCTCATATCAGCGCCATAATCAGGATACATATTGTATCACATATCAGGATACATCTTGTATCACATATCAGGATACATCTTGTATCACATATCAGGATATATATTGTATCACATATCAGGATACATCTTGTATCACATATCAGGATATATATTGTATCACATATCAGGATATATCTTGCATTGTGACCTACGGTATCTGTATAGTTACACTTCTAATAGTTAAGATTTAGTTCATGTTTTGTTTTAAGATATTTGTTTTAAAACAATAAAAATTAATCTGCTAAATAATACGATACCATATATAATACATAATAATGATACATTAGAATAAAGGGGTTATACCTATATAGTAAAAAAAAAATTCAACATTACACAAGTAAAAGATAAACATTATTCAATAAATTATGGACGGATTGTGAAAATAAATAGATCAACAAATTAGCATATTAAATAGTTATCACCAGAATGTACTTTATACCTCATACATGTATATATACATATTTGAAGAAAAAAAAAACCCACAAAAAATCAAAGCAATCCAAAACCTGTGAAATTCAAACACAAAACCAAAATCGATACATCATAATATTCAATCTTTCAGTCAATCGTTACACACAATTCATGAACAATCATTGGAATGACAACCTGAAAACTAAATTAGTATTATGACGACCTATAAACTTTGAAATTATATGGCACCATTACCACCACAGGCATGATCAGAACAGGCAGATCTATAACGATTATCTTGTTGTAATAATCTGATTCAAATATTCAGTGTTAAATGATCAGTTTCTGAGAAAAATAAAAATCATCTTATAGTAGGCAACTTTTTAACCTGTTTCATCTATTATTTATATTTAAAGTAATAGGTCATCATAATAATAGTTTTCAGGTTTTCGTTATAGAAAGATTCATGAATCATAAGTAATAAGTAAAAAAAAAGGCTGGGGTATTATTTTGATTAAGACATTATTTTTTTATTTTTATTTTTTTAAACCCATTAAATTAGGAAAACTATACTCATATGAATTATAAATTATAAATGAAGTTTTTATGTACCTTTTAGATGAAAATATGAGCACTGGATATGCTTTTTAACACTGACTGATAAAGGAATTAATAAATGTGGTATTGTGCTGAATTTAAAAAGTGTCAGATTCTGGTGTTGTGCTGAATTTCTCAGATGTTTTCCTTGCTTTTTTGTGGATACATGTAAAATGATTTGCAGCTAACACAGACAGCTTGAAGGCACCTTGAGGAAATCTCTAACAACTGACTATATACATTGCTAGACATCAACAACGTAATGGTACAGACCGTCAGCTGTCTTCGTAACAGTTAAACAAACCTGCCATTTCCATAAACAAAAATGGTAGAACAGGCACGAATATGTACACTTAATGATATTACAGGCTTGTTATACCTGCCATGGAAATATATATACTGTAGATCCTGAAATTAATGCGTCCCTAAATTAATGCGAGTCACGGTGGTCAGACATTAATGCGACATGAAATTAATGCGAGTGGCCTCCCTTTGAAATAACGTTTATCATCACAATGCTTTGAAAAATAAATAAATAAAAAATTATAGTGCAAAATTTGTGTCTGCAATGAAAGAACAGTTCACACAATGGTATGCTAACATTGTTGCAGCAAACTTGAAGAAGAAAAACAAAGAAACGGCTGATCTCAGAATTAGCGTGTTGAAACCTATTCATGCGCGATGCATCGTGTCGGCTTTTGACAAGGTGGCCAAAGACAAAGCAATCATTACACGTGCCTGGCAGCTTGCTGGTCTATTAGACCAGTAGACAATCTTGAACCGCTCCAGTTGTGTTTATATTTTTGTTTAGGACGAGATCGACAGGCTCCGTTACCTATAGTCATTGGCATTGGTATTTTAAATGGGTGTTTGTTTTGTTTTATTAAATGTATCGGTATTTAAAAAATTTGTTTTGTTTTAATATAGACAAAACATAGAAATAAATGCATCATATTATTAATGCGAATAGCATGGCCTCGCATTTTTCGCATTAATATTATGATCGCATTAATTTCAGGATCTACAGTATATATGAAAAACAAAACAAAGAAAACATTACTAACAAGAATAAACATACATGTACATGCATAATGAACATTTAAATATTAAAATAACTAAAATTAGTTACAAATATTAAAAAACAAGTCTTTTTTTATTTATTCCAACAAGTCTTTCTTCTTCTTTTTTTTTATTTCAGGGTTTAGAGCAGTAATTTTTTTAAAGTGAAAAACCCTGCCAATCACATATAAATTATTGTGATGGTCTACTACGGTACATGGATTAATTCTAGTGCGACCATTTGTTTCACCCACAAACAACATGACAAATAAAGCACATAAATATTATGTCTGGCAGAGAAACAATAGTTTTATAGAATTAAAACTGTTTTATTATTTTGTTTCTAGATTGACACTATGCAAATAATGTCATTTTGAAAACTGAAACTTTTAGTTTATGCCAGCTGCCACAAAGTAAATATATTTTTTAATCAATAATTTTAAAATGAACAGAAAAAGGAGACCAGGTTTATGTGAGAAAAAAAAGAAGATATAAAAACAATTTCTGTGATACATAAATAAAATTATATCATTTATATAAACAAATAGCATAAAATATAGCTTTCCCTTGTCATCAAACAACATTACTCATTAACTCTTCATGTTATAACATCACATGCCATTGTTACTCTCGGTACAGTCTTATTCAAATAGCCGTATTCATGTCATGTCTGTATTCAAAAATATACATGAGACTAAGGTCCAAAGATCTGGATCTGGTTTTGGGTCTCAGTTTGACAAGTATGGTACCAGTCCAAAATGAAATGAGTTGAATCAAATGTGACAAAACACACTGCATCTGTGCTGGTGTGAACTACAGATCTGACAATGTCATGTCATACAAGTGACAAACTATAAATAAGGTGGTAAAATCTTGCCTGGTTGTCTTCACCATGTTCTTACAGTTAATTACATATGTAATTAAATGGTCTCATGTTTATTTAGCTTGAAAAACAAAGGTATCACTTCTGTACTAAAAAAACCCAATTAATCTATAAATATGCTTGTCACAGTAAACTTTTGGAATGTATGATGCAAAAAAGTTGTATTTACCTAAGTAACATGCTTTCGTGAAAGCAAATATCATACCATTTTAGTTTTTAATTACCTTTGTCACAATGAGCACCCTTAAAACTCCTGGAGAGTGTCGTCTTTTTCAGATATTTGTTTTCCTCTCCATTATGTAACAATGAACAAAATAGCAGCTCAGTTGAGACATTGTTGTTGACAACCAGGAAAGAGGGTGCATGTGTGTACAATACACAATCAAAATTTTACCAAATGATCTCCTGTCCTGGATGGAGGAACCAGATGAGGCAGACATATGCACCCAGGACAGGCGTTAAACTCTCTGACCTGACCTGACCAAACCAAACAATTGTCATTTTGAATATTGGTAATTTGGTATTAGGACCACCTCACTATTAAGACCAATGTTAACATGTCCCACTATCTGTCGCAATAGCAGAGTTTCAATGTAGTACAAAATCAAACTACAAAGTTACATTCTCAGCAGTCAGTTTAACAATAATTTGCATAGTTCATATGACAAACGAAACTACCATGAAAAATGGGAACAAATGTTTATAACAAGCACAAACCATTATGGTTCTCTCAGTGATTGCAATGACTGTTAAAGAAACAAATAAAAATATTAAAATGTGACATTGCTTGAAACATGTAAATCATGCGATATTGTAGTAAGCCCAAAAGCTTATTCAGGTTGATATAAAAAAAAAGTCATACTGTCACAGACCACTGGCCTATTTAATGGTCTAACAAAGTATTACCCGAACCAAAATAATTTGATTTGTCCCTAAATGTACTTTAATCAACCATCTCCATAACCACCATACTCCATTTATTAATGATATTTTGTAAAAGTAATTGAATTATGACAATGGGCCATAATTCAAAAACTAAAATTGCCCAGAGGGTTGACATGGATTTCACTCCATCATAGTTCACTTAAAGTGATGCAATAGCTAGATTTGGTTTTCAACAATCAATGTAATATTTAGTTATTATAATTTCTTTTAGAGAAATAACGTCCTTAAATCTGTGACAGTATGCCTTTAAAGCACTTGTCAGACCTATAATTTAACATTGTTCTCTTTCTTTGTAAAGTGCCATGTTGCTAATATGACTTAGTTACTTTTTTATAAGTATTTCATGGTCTGTATCCAATTAAGGTTCAAGTGTGCTGGGGACACAGTTTAGCAAGATGGACAGATGCCCAGGACAGAAAGGGGTCTGGACAAAAGATGCAATGGCTTTATTTGGTTAATTAGTGATCTATAATTGATAAAATTAGTGGGTGTACTTTTTAATGAAAATAATTTATGGTTGTCATTCTAAAATGTTAAATATTTGAATGACAATTTTGATGCAGGGCTCAAAACTCTCCAAAAATATGGTGGCCAAAAATATAATAATGGATGTTGGCAAATTAAGGTAAGCGAACCATGAACCACAAGCAAGATTTTAATGTGGAATAAATATATGTGATACAAATATTAATAGTGGCTCATATGTTATAGCTCTAAAGAAGATGGTCCCAATAATATTATTTGGGCAGGATATTGATCACATTTGGCTAACTGGCCACAGGCCATTTCGAGCCCTGTTTTGATGGTCCCTTAAAATAAAAATAAAATAAAAAGGGAACCAATGCAAATACTTCATTAAATATTGGATTTTAAGTTCTGTTGAGGACAAATTAACAGGCATCCCCATGATGTAAAAATACAGAAGCATAGTTCCTATATTCTCTATATGACACACAAAAAATGTTCATGTAGGTAGTTAAAATCTCTTAGTTTTCTGATCGACCTGTCGGCGGGCGTGGTGTGCGCCTGACAGCCGAGCTGCGAGAAGAGAGAGAGCTCCGGGAACTCCGTCCATAGTTCTGAACACTGCCGCGACCAAACATTGAAGCACTGTTCCGTCCCCGTGGTAACGGTGGTTTAGCACTGGTAGGGAGCATCCTCGTTTGTTTAGTGTCCTGTAAATACAACACAAATAAATTTATTAGAAATTAAAAATAATAGAAATTTAAGAAACTAACAACAACTATACATTTTTCTTTTATAAGTTAAACCACTACCACCTCAAAACTTGCAATTATCAAACCCGACAATTTTTATCAATGTCAGTAAGAATAATTGAAAACTGACCATTTTTATCAATGTCAGTAAGAATAATTGGAAATTGACAATTTTTATCAATGTCAGTAATAGGAAATTGACCATTTTTATCAATGGCAGTAAGAATAATTGGAAACTGACCATTTTTATCAATGGCAGTAAGAATAATTGGAAACTTACCATTTTTATCAATGGCATTTACATGTAGTATCTTTGGAAATTCATTAATACATTTTTGATTGCAGTTTTGAAATAAAATATACAGGTATTATCACATATGCTAAATGGTTTGTATATTCCATGACACTTCAAACCTTGATACCCGATTCAAACACTGCTTTTACAGGTCTCATGCATCACTTTAATGTACACACATTTAAAAAAAAAAAAATGAAGTTTGTTTTGTCAAAAGACTTCACCAGAGCACATTGATTTATTAATCATTGGCTATTAGGTGTCAAACATTTGGTAATTCTGACATATATATAAGTAGTCTTTTTTTCCATTATGCTAATGCTAAATGCTAAAAGGACTTTACATGCACATTCAGAGCAAGCTGTTGTAGTGCACGCCTATACTGGGCACAGGGACCGGACTTGGCCCAAACTCTCTGTCCAGGACAGGAAAAAGGGGGGGGGGGAGGGAGGGGTGAAGAAAGGACGCCTGCACTGGCAAGTGCAAGGGAGCACCAGAAGTCCCAGAATTGGTAGCAAGGGATCTTTTATAGGCACCATCCCACAGACAGGATAGCACATACCACGGCTTTGATATAGCAGTAATGGTGCACTGTCTGAAGCAAGTATAGCCCAATGGACACACTGACAAAGACCGATTCTAGACGGACGTGCATCAGGCAAGCGCTTTACCACTGGGCTACGTCTCACCCCTACAATCTAAGAAATGCAATGTTTCATGATACCAACATCGAAAAAAACCGCCATCACTTATTGGATGTCACACAAAAATAAAATTAAAACCTGTTATAAAGAATCACAGAATGTAGCATGTTTTATCTGTATTACGGTAGTTATAAAAACAATTATGAGAAATTCACTCTGAATATTCAAGCTACATGTATACTTATTGTATGATTTAAAAAAAAATTCAAATAATGTTTCTTACCAAAATTACAGCAACAAGAATACATATTGAAAACGACTGCACACATGCTTAGTGTTCTGAACATAGAAAACACCTCTAAAGTGAACATTGACACAAATACTGGATGCAATAATACCACTGACAGCATGCTTTAAATGAAATGTTTGTAAATGAGTATTATGTAAAAACTAAAATGTGTTCCTTGTACAAAAACATACCGTTATAGTGCAGACAATGTGCTTGTAACACATACAATGTTTAATATTAAAAACTCTAAAATTCCTGGGCACATACCTGTTCTTAAAAGCAAGAAAGTTAGTTTGTTTTATTTGATGACACTAAAGTACCTTGATGTATTAATCATCTGCTATTGGATGTTACACATTCACTAATTCTAACATATTGTCTTTGGAGGAAACCCGCTATATTCCTGCATAAGCAGCAAGGAATCTTTTATATGAACTTTTCCAGGCAGGACAGCACATACCATGACCTTTGATATACAAGAGGCTCTAGTTGGGATGGGATGGGATGAAAGCAATGAAAGTCTGATGAATATTCCATGGCATAACTAAAGTAAAAATATTTTCAGTGTATTATAGGTCTTTATAAATTTATTTTTATTACAGATAATTAGTTACTAGCTTTTTTTTTTTTTTTACTACTAGCATAATATATATATGCAAGCTACTGTCCTTAAAATTATTAAGCATATTTGGAGACCATGTCCTTTATTGGCATTTTACCAAATCTGTTAGTTGCTCTATATTAAAGGGACAGACCCAAGTTTTTAAACACTACCAGTTAAGTGCCGTCGCAAATCAATTTTGCAACGGCAGTACAGCGGCAATTTTAAAGAAAAGATTAATGCTGTCAAAATTATTCATATATTATCCACTGCAGTAATAATATGCAAAAACATGACATCTCAACTTTACTTTCATAAGCTTCTATACTGGAATAAACCGATTTATATTAAATTGAAAACATTGGACCACACTCGATTATAAATGCTTTTTTTCTGGGATTTGTAACTGGACAGAATTGAGAGAGAAATGGTTACAGACGTTTCACCATTCTTAGATTTGCGACGAAAATGAAATGCTGTCGTAAATCAAGTTTGCGATAGCTTTTGCGATGGCATTGCCGATTGCTGTTGTGAATTTCGAGCTGGGGTGGATCTAGAAGGGGGGGGTCCAAGGGGTCCGGACCCCCCTCAAATTTGAGGAGTGCCCCTTTTATTTAGGATTTTTAGGTTTTTTACAAATTTATCCTCATCAGAAAAGCTGGATCCGCCCCAGTCGAGGGCTGCACGACAACATATTTTTCACTATTGGATCCATTTTTAATAATTTAATTTAGTAGTACTTACATTTTATTATTTAGAATATTAATTTTCATACACCTGAAGTGCTTTTGGTCATGCCGTTTTTTGTAATACTACAAGATACATGTTCCATAATTTTAAAAACGCACATTCGTCTGAGAAATAATGGTTATTGAGACAAGATCTAGTCAATTTTTTAAACACCACAGACTAGCTTCTCTCTGTTACAGTCTTATGTAAATGTGTGTTGCAGGTTTGTATATTAACTAATAAACTTAGTGTTCATTTTCACAGGCTCAATCTAGGGAATGCGCCTTTAAAACTGAAATATTATATATAAAATGGTATAATAGCTGCTTTTCACAGAATACCAAAACAGCACTAAACAAAGCATTTTTTTAATTTATTAAATCTATGACAGGTACAATGCTTGTGGAAAACAGCTTGTATGGAATAAAATCATATTTTTTGTATTTACTGCAACAGTCAAAGATAATAGTAAAAACAAACCCAATCACTTTATGGTACTAAATATGACATTACCATTTTTGCAACATGACATACTTTAAATAAAACTCGCTTCATTCGTGTCATGCAACTAGTACTAAAACAGTGTGTGCATTTTACCGTCACCTGGTTACTACAGGCAAGTGAAAACAACATCGGGTGAGTCAAAACCTTATTGTGAGTTGTCCGCCTGGTGACCACGATTTTGGGCTTTCATTGCAGCAAATAATTTTAGAATGCCCAATATGTAATGTTTGTAAAACAACCAAAAAGTTACTTTAAATAATAATTCCAGATGTATATACCCATTGAAACTGATCTCCTATGCCAAATACATATACCTTTTTATTTTTTTAAATATAAGTCAAACTGCTGACATTACTCGTCCAAATGGCAAGTAATTTTTTTTTTTAAATCCCAAGTGCACACCCTGTTAAACTTGCCCAGTGAATAAAACAGAAAGCAATGTGTACCCAGACTTTCTAAAAAAAAAAAAAACCGAACACAAACAAAACACATGTCCAAAAACATTTAAGAGGATTAAGTCAAACAATCCAGGATGGACATTGTGAATCAAAGAATAACATATTGCATAATTTTTACATATATGGCAAGTGATTAGGTTAAATCCTTTGTTTTTGTTCAGTTGTCATGGAATTGTTAGCATTGTTAATTAAAGTTATTTACAAGAGTGCCTACAGGTATGTGTTATTAATATCACTGGCTTTAATCATAGAAAGCTGAGAATCTAAAAACAATACAACTCTCACCCAAACAAATGAATGTATAAACAAATATAATAAAGTAAACATGCCACATCCATTTTCAAAATACAATGCATACTTCAGAACTGAGCTATTGAATGAAAGATATATGTAAGAGCGAGAAATGCAACCACGGTGTGATATATATGTAATATAAGACATGTAAAGCAAAAGATGGACATTGTCAAGCTGTAATAGAGAGCATATGTTCATGCATGACACCTTACCACTGGTTTTGGGTGCAGATGACTTGGGAGAGAACGGCTGAAGGAAATGATACACAAACAACATGACCAACATGGACAATAAACCGACTGTCGGAAGAACGGACAGCAGGACACAAAATAGTTTTTAAAAAAGAAACAGTAACCATTTTTCTATGGCAATTAATTACTAAAAACAACTGACTCATGATCTACATTTGTTTCTAGAACAAAACGTTTTAATGTAAGTTACCGTACTATGTTTAATACACCAAGATTGAAAAGCTAAATAAATTACCGGTAAGGTTAAAAAAAAATTAAAAAAAAAAAAATATATATATATACTTTTATATTATACCGGTATATATTTTTTAAATTGGATAAATGTGTCAAACCACTAATGATGCAGCCACTGGCGTAGGAAGTGGGAGGGATGGGGGACAAGGGGGCATGTGCACCCCATTTTTCAGATATTTTAATTTATACATGGATTTGCTTTATAAAAATGTAAAAGTGTGTAAATATAAAAATGTGCCCCCACCCCCCACTTTTTGACACCTTCCTATGCCACTGCAGACCTACAAACAAAGCCTATACAGTTAATTTAAAGCAGCTGTTTCCAAATCAACAACACATTATCTCAAAATAAACATTCAGACTATTATATTATGTAGCTATGCAGAACTTCACAGTATTTATCTCACTATAAATAATGTACATCAAGGAATATTGAGTGATAAAGCTTCAAGACTGTAGCTTATAGTATTAAAGTCTCTTTATTTTAAAACTTGAAATAATAAATTATTATTATCACATCTGACAAGGAATGTGTAGATGAAAATAACAACAAAATGCTACTGATTGTCTGAAATCAGCAGGTTTGGCGTGTTCTTGTTTATTTTAATACTAGAAAATCACAATTTGTTTGGTTCAAATACTAAATGTGAAACTGATTTCTTTTATCAGTAAAAACATGCCTGGTGAATGCACAATATATACCATTTACGACAACAGTAACAATATGGTTGCAACTCCAATATAAAACATTACGTCAACAATCAAACACGAGTATGTTGGAGAAAATAAGGTTGACAATTAAACTCAAGTGATATTGAAGATGGGTAAAATGGCGGTTAAATATCATGATCTAATGAAACCAACAAACTAAAAAGTTCACTGTTTAATAAAGGTATTGTTTTTTAAAAGGCCAATTTGAAAGAGCATATGTGCCAGTTGTAGTGTCACATGGTGATATCTAACATATAACTGATGTCGGCTACTTCATGTTGTTGTTTTACATGTCACATCTGAACTATCCATAGAAATAAACACAGATACACCAACCTCTACTGATGACTAGTTGTTTGAATGTGTATTCCATTCTTGCTTGTTAAGATACATTTTGAATAAATTCATAAAATAAATGACTCACGATCACTGAACTTTTCAAAAACACATAATTAACATTAATAACATGCAATTATCATTAAATGTATTTTCAGTCTGTGAATTTGCAGATAATATCTGGATGTTACTATTTATTGAAAATGTTCAAAATAAATACAACCAGCTTTTCGTCAAAAACCAAACAAAAATATTATTACACACCTATTCAATCTTACTATAGGTGCAATACATTTATTCTGTATCGCACATATGTGCAATCTGGACCGGAACTTTTAAATGGGGAATTCCCTTTTTCTTTTTGCTGCAGTTAGTGCCTTTTATTTACTTTCGTCATATATGATTTACAAATGACATCATATCGTATTTGAAACATTACACAAGGCTGCAGCAGAGTATGATTCTTAACGTTAAAATGAATCCATGAAAGGAGTTTTGATCATAAAGTAAAACATGAAAGAAGGTATGTAATAAATACAGAACTTCACATACGTTGTTTTCTCTTCCTATTTATTGCACTCATTTATTTTGCGAAAGAATATACACCTCGACCGCTACACAGTCTGGTGGTATATATTCTTCTGCAAAATAAACCCGTGCAATAAATAGGAAGCGAAAACAACGTATGTGAAATTCTGTATATGTATTTAATGTTACATGTAAGTTATTTTACAGCTAGTCCACTGGACAAGTCCATGTAAAAAATCTACTTGTCTGCCAATATTTATACTTGTCCAAATAAGTGATTTGTTTTATTCAAGTGCAGGAACAATTTTTTTATTGCTCAAATAAAACTGCTTTGATTGATTGCAAACATATTTTACTGTACAAAGAACAAAAGAATTAGGCACAAGTTTGACAACTTACAAGGCACTCTTCTCTGCTTTGATTTTGTTTGTTTTTTGTTTGTTTTTTGTTTAACATTATAATGACCACATTATAATGACGATTATATCGGCGTCGGACATAGGGTTATGTTGAGAAAAAAAAACAGTGGTTAGTTCTATTCATTTTATTCTTCTTTTTTTTTTAACGACGCACTCAACACATTATAATAACGGTTATATCGGCGTCGGACATATGGTTATGTCGAGAAAAAACCCAGTGGTTAGCTGACGGGGATCGATCCTAGACCGACCGCGCATCACCCAGTGGTTAGCTGACGGGGATCGATCCTAGACCGACCGCGCATCATCCAGTGGTTAGCTGACGGGGATCGATCCTAGACCGACCGCGCATCACCCAGTGGTTAGCTGACGGGGGTCGATCCTAGACCGACCGCGCATCAGGCGGGCACTGCACCACTGTCTCTGATTTGAACACAGGACAACCATGGAAGTATATTTTGCTTGTCCGAACAGATTGTCACTTGTCGGGACAAACGCACAAGTGCTTATTTCGAACACTGTTTTACGCTGGTTATTATTTTTTACACCACTCCAGCTGATTGTTAATTAGAAATAATACAGTACAAACAGAAAACGTCTCCAATGACAGTTCCGATTTCTAAACGTTAATGGATCAGTGTTAATACTTTAAAGTAAATTCTGTGGAATTTAAACAGTAATTTACAATTACTTAATACAAAGTTTTAGTAGCAATGTGTAGCAGATACAAAAAAGAGAGACTTTAACACCAAATGGAGTTAGCTGTAGGCTTATGGGAATACAAAAACAAAGTGGAATGTTTTTTAAAACTACTTCATAAGATATTTACCTGTGGAACTGACTGAGAGAGTTGTCTTCCTTGAATAGTAGACTGAAATCCCTGTGGTGGAGGAAGCAAGGGGCCACTTTCCAACTCATCCTCCTCAGCAATGCATGGCTGCATATAATTGTCAGCATTCCCATCATCATATGTGTCCTCACCTTCCATTGGCTGTGACTTGTCACCTGTTTTGTGTGGAGAGCTGGCAGGAACGTCCTGAGTCCCGACCGAATATCCATTTACAACCGGACCCTCATCAGCCGACTCATCAGCATGTCTGTGAAAGCAAAGATCAATTACCATGTAACAACCAGATTGCACATCATATGTACGGTACCTCTTTACTGTAACATACACATTTAACTGCTATGGGTAACAATTAACCTGCAGGCTGACGTAATATACTGCTTATATAATTTTTATTAAAAAGTGGTAAAATTATTGGCAATGGAAACCAATATGATCTAACATAAGTATTCTCCATAAATAGTGACTCAAAGTTCATTAATGTGTATGATAAAGATTTCTTTCTTTTTTGTCACAAACAGGACATTCACACCTCTATTTCCATACACTACAATTCATTTGCTTTTGTGTAGAGGACAACATTTGAGGAGTGCAGTTTAAAAAAAAATGAAAGTTTACTACTGTACCGTGGTTCATGATACTGTGGTTCGTGTTTGGAGAACCGCGGTCCCGAAGGGTGGCCAGACTGAACCCTGCCCTGTTGCTGTCCCTGAGGGAAAGGATGAAGAGGGGCGGCATATCCTCGGGGCTGGGGGATGTCCAGTGGGTTCTGGGGTGGAGACTTTGTGTCTTGGTCTTTGTCAAGTCTTTTCTTCTTTTTCTTCTTTTCGGATTTCTCCAACCTGTCTACATTTGGTGGTTTCGGAGCATTCGGTAGTGGAGTAAGCATTGGTGGAGGCTGTATTCTTCTGCCCTCAAGGATTCCTACAAATATATCAATTAATTAGATAAAATAAGCAAAACTAAAACAAACATTTATTACAAATTTCAGCTAAATATTAAATGCTAATATCAAATCCTGTTCTAAATTTGACATCATAATCACCAATTTTACAAATTTTTGTAGGAGGATTGGTATCTTAAGACCCCAAATTACAGATAATTACTTTTACAGATAGTGTTAACAAAGTTTCACTTCATTGGCACGAACTCATTCAGTCAAATATCTGATATTTTCAATAATATTTCACGTAAAGTTTGCGGCCGAAGTTACAAAGCCTGTTTATGTCTTACACATGTGTAACTACCTACATTTACCATGCTAAAACCCTGTTTATGTCTTACACACGTGTAACTACCTACATTTACCATGCTAAAACACCTGTTTATGTCTTACACACGTGTAACTACCTACA
>JAECMU010071385.1:0-18876 GCA_016106625.1 Dracogyra subfuscus
GCCTTTTCATAATGTTATGGTGCCCTTTTTGTCTTGGACCCCCCTCATCAGAAAAGCTGGATCTGCACCAGGGTCAAATATGTAATCTGGAGAGTCCATGTATATCGAGATTAAGAAAATGCTCTTAATAGCATCATTTTTTACTAACAACTATAATAAATATGGTTATCTCAAACTACTAACATATTCAGCTTGTTGGTTCACTTCCTGCAACACTGACATAATAATATTTGTCAACATCAAAAATATGGTACTTGTCTTCAGTAAAGGAAACAAATAAAAACAAGAATCGGCAATACATTTTCCTTTTTTCTATACTGAAGAACCTCTTGTGCCAGCACTACTTGAAAAATGTTTTGTGTCCGATAAAACAAACATCACCAAAATAAAACCCACCAACACTCTATGTCCCCTCCATCACAGCTTTAAAATTATTTGATTGTATGGCGTTACATATGCAAATAACAAATATGGAGAAAAGAAAAAAAAGCAATTCTTTGATAAATATCTGTGAAATTTAAATAAAAGAAAAATATTTAAAAAACTCACCCTGAAATGCAATAACCAAATAGAATGTGTTCACTTTTGTTTGGCCAGACACATAATTTTAAGATCAGGATTTTCATAAACCCAAACGACTATGTACGTTAGCATTTTCTGCTAGTGACATCAACATATTTTTATGCCATAAAGAAACACATCTATTTGTCTTACCAAAATTCTCTGAACAGTCGTGGTTTATCGATTTTTTGTACTTGAAGCTTTCTTCGACCCCAGTCATGCTTGGCTAGCTCCAGACACTTCCAGAGTTTCAAGAAGAACTTCAGCAGTATATAGGCTTCCACTGGTTCGTGAATGGTGGACAGAGGTATATCCACTAAGAGAAAACAGAAAAAAGAAATATCAGTACTCTATAACAAGGAGAAGGGACGTAGCCCAGTGGTAAAGCATTCACTCGATGCGCGGTCGGTCTGGGATCAATCCTGTTGGTGGGCCTATTGGGCTATTTCTCATTCCAGCCAGTGCACCACAACTGATATATCAAAGGCTGTGGTATGTACTACCCTCTCTGCATATAAAAGATCCCTTGCTGCTAATTAAAAAGAGTAGCCCATGAAGTAGCAAGAGCAGGTTTCCTCTCTCAATATCTGTCTGGTCCATAACCATATGTCTGATGCCATATAACTGTAAATAAAATGTGTTGAGCGCATCGTTAAATAAAACATTTCTTTCCTTCTTTCTGTAACAAGCAGGCAGCATAGCCTAGTGGTACAGTGCCCGCCTGATGCGCGGTCGGTCTAGGATCGATCCCCGTCAGCTAACCACTGGGTTTTTTCTCTCGACATAACCGTATGTCCGACGCCGATATAACCGTACTTATAATGTGTTGAGTGTGTCGTTAAAAAAATAAAAAAATAAAAATAAAAATCTTTCTGTAACAAGGATGTAATTAATAACAAATTCTATTTGATAAAAAATAAATAGAATATATATTATTAACAGAAAACATAAATTTAAAATACTGCTGCACATCAATCATAATGAAATCCGACAATAATACATGTATAATATAATATTTTATTTTATACCCAACATTTTCGTGGGAACGTTTTAACAAGTTAGGTTTGTTTTTAAATGTTCAATTTAGCAGCCTTCTTAAAAAGGGTTTTTCTCGCCTTCATGTAAAATACTCAAATTTCATTGGTTATTTTGCTTATATGTTACCATTTTCTTTTAGTGACATCAACACATTTTTATGCCATAAAGAAACACATCTATTTGTCTTACCAAAATTCTCTAACAGTCATGGTTTATTAATTTTTTGTACTTGAAGCTTTCTCTAATCTCTTATATCCCACTTGTAACATCAGACTGTTGTTATTGTATTAATGCGCCATGCACAAATTTGTCTGTTACCGACGTAAATAAAACATGTCTGTCAAACAATTTGTCAAAATGAAATTGAAGAAAACTAAGCATTTTAATGTGGCCAAACATTATAATAATAGCTAATTTTGAATTTGAAGGACGTCAGTATTCCAATGTCATCACTTCACAACTCTTTACAATAGAACTAAACTGGGTATATTTTGTTTGTTTGAACATTATTAATGCAAAATCTTGTAATTAACATATCGACAGAATAAACCTGAGCTGAAGGTGAGGGATACAAGAACATACAGAGGATATAAAATGCCATAAAACCCTCATGATGCCTCTGCAACTTATATTGTCACTGATTTCTGGCACTGAACTGAAAATTGTTATAACATGACTCACTCTGTACATTACCAAATTAGTGGCTACAACATTTAGTCTGTGGCTAATAAAATATTCCTTAAATTAAGCACATTTTTATAATTTTCAAGAAATTACTCCACTTGTCCGAAAATTGGCTAAACCGAAATTGGTTCCAGTGTGAGCCCTGTGCAAGTCTATAAATATAATGAGCAATGAAAGTACTCACTTAGATTCTTCTCTTCCATGGTTTCTTGGTTCATTCTGCCCACTTTAGCGAAACTGAATGAAGATCCAGAAACACTTTTCCTTGATTTTGTCTCCCCAACTGCAACACTACACACAGGTTCATTGTCCTGGAAGCCAGTTGCTAGCACATCTTCCATTAACAAGGTCACGCCAAGAATCTCACCATTGGCAACGTGTCTAAAATATTCACAAAATAACAAATATTTACATAATGTACATGGATAAAAGTTTTGTAATTATAATACTTCCATATGACAACAATTTGTTTAGCAAAAGTAATCAGGCTCCGTGCTTATAAAACTGTTAAAGTCTTGACTAAAAACTTTAATAACGTCCTAAGACTTCTACTGTCATGGCAATGCCATACAAATTGCATGCCTACGACTTCGTTAAATATTTGAGTCTATAGACAGTTCTATAACCATGGGCTCAGGCCTGGTGCTTATAAAACTTTTAGTCTAGACTTGAGACACTAATAAGTCTTTGACACTAACATTATGGAAACGCCATACAAACTGTATGTGTGTGATGTCATTACAGATTGAGTCTAGACTCAAAAGTTTTATAAGCACGGGCCCAGGTCTCATAATGGCTATGTTATGGTCCACTCCGAGTTTGACTTACGATGAACCTGCTTAGCAGGACATCACTCTTTGCTCTCTCGAGTTACCCCCCCCCCCCCACACCTGAGGGGACTCCTCCAGTCATACGGAACTTTGATAGAATATCGCGTCTCGTACACCGGGTCACGGGCTTCCGTAACTGGTGTACGGTGACGAGGTGCCTCAGCGGACTCGACAGCGGACGAGAAGAGGACGAAGCAAGAAGATTAGCGCGCCAGAGGCGGCCCAGGGTGGGACAAAGCCGGTGGCGACTCATTCTAGTGGCCGCCCCTCTACCCAGTCTTCGGGAGCAAGGCCAGCTGAACCAGCCAAGCCGGATCAAGCAGCGGACTTGCGTTAAGGGAGTTACCTTCCCCGCCCACTTTGACGTCGACTCCGATTGATCCAGCGAAGTTACTCCCCGAGAGGACTAGTATCGCTGTTGATCCACAGGCCCGGAAAGGTGCTGTACCGAAACGGAAGGCAACCTCTTCCCCGAGCAGCCATCCAGACAGGCCAGGACCTCCGTTGGTTCCCGAATCCAGCCCAAATGAGTGGACTCTGCAAGCCAGCAAGTTAACATCGCGCTCCACTCAGTTCCTGAAGACGAACATCAACGACGTCAGCCTGGTGTTTAGCATGCATGAAGCGTACCAACCGTTACCAGCCAGCCATGCTGAGGGAGACTTTGCGGTTCACAAAGTCCGCCTACATGATGACCAGAATGCCGTGTGTGTGACGATCTGCCGTAAAGGACTTTATCACCAGTGCCTGCTCATGAACACTATGGACAATCCAATGTTACATCGGATGCTGAAGACCATCACGGGGAGAGATTACAGATCCATAGCCAGGACTATAGCGGCGTCAGACTACAGGCAGTTCGTCCCACAACACGACGTTTCGGACTTCATTGGAACATCGTAGGCGGCGTCCCCCCATACCAACCTTTTGCCTCCGTAAGTATGGACTTTATTAGTCAGACTTTAAATTTTTTCGGCCGTCATTTCCAAAACTTATGTTTATTTCTTTGTAAATAGTCTGACACCCTTTATCTTTTGGCAGTCTGTCTAAATTGCCCAAATCACCTTCATTTTTGGCTGGCAGTCTAATTTTTTGTTTGGCCTCAATTTTTGGACTAATTTTTATTCCAAATTCCGCCCACCTCAAACTTACCCACCCCCCTCCTGTCCCGGAGTTGGTCACTGGCGAAGTCAGAGGTTAAATCCGGGGTGGGCGTTCCTAAACCTCTGTGGATAGGGGCACGTTAAACCAGTACCCATACCCCATATATTATGGTTATTTTATTTTTAAAATGTCCAGAAGACATTTAAATAACTTTCGGCTGGGTCAAAGTTCAAAATACACCCAACTTTTGATAGAGAACTTAACATCACAAATCCTGCAAGTGTGTTGGTTGTAAAAACAATTAGTTTCATATGGGCAGAAAATTTATGCAATTTTATTTCATCTAGTACCACTGTTTCAAGTAGCCTTGTGCTTGAAACATGTATGGGGTAATAAAAAGTATTCATGTATAGGGTAAATAAATTACTAAAATTTGTATACGGAACTAGGGTAGTCATAGTTATCTATGAACGAGCAGCTTGTCCCCAATTTTTTTCTGACTGACTTTAAATGTGAGAGATGGTACTATTTTTTTCCATGGTGTTTATGTCGATTGATACACTGCAGGGACTACTGAGAAGTCAGTTGGAGTAGTGTGCCATGGAGCTGAACACACATTCTGTGGTGGAATTGGTACTGGGTCCAGATTTTCGAAACGATCTTAAAGTGCTGTTCCAGACCATACACTAAAATTTCAAATTCCAGTTAAATGCCTTCTTAATTCTTAATTCATTGCAATAATATTTTACACCGATATGTAAGTCAATAATTGCAAAAATGCCCCATAAATGTATTAAAACATTGCTCCCGTAGAACACTGCCGGAAACGACATAGTAAAATACTTGGTAAAAAACATTTGTCTGTAAACAGACGTGACATCATGAAGGGAACGCGCTTCACAAAAACATACCACGAGATGATCCAGCGCAAGCGAAACTGGGACCAACAGCCAAGCTCAATTATCGTGCGATTCTTCTTTCGATGATGAATAGTGTAGTAATGACGACTGGACTAATATTTGTGCAACACAAAAAATAATGCCTTATCAGTTTGAACTTGGAACATCTTCCGACAAACCACCTGCCTGACAGATGATGATGAAAATGGTCATGGAGACAGCTCACCACTAATTCTTGTTTTGTTCTTTAGCTTTTCGTTCGAATTATTTTGCTACACTTATGTTCTAATACTTGTGATGTAGTAGAAAAAGACGATAAATAACACTTAAATTCTACGAGTCAAGTGGACCTGATATCGGTAATTTTAATAAATAAATAAAAATGACTTTTAGTCAGCCCCATCCCTCTATAAAGATGGTTGTTGTGAATAATTTTAGTTTGGTTTTACGATATAGTAGCGCTAAGATAACTTTGAAAATCTGGGCCCTGGACTATGTACCAACACCAGCCCTTGAGGGAAACTCTAAGGTATAAACACAAGTAAATCATGACATAGCAAACTCATGTAACACAGATCAGGTGAGTTGGAAAGTGAATTAATTTAAAGTGACTTCAGTCATAAGAAGAACATCTTTTTTCCCACCAGAAAATGCTGATAACATACACTGATCTACTCACCATTAATAGACCAAAACCGTATCTTCTTTTTTTTAAACTGTGCAATAGACACCATAACATATGTGATAACTACACATCTTCCATTTGCATATTTAATACTGTATCTCTGCACAAAACTATTACCAATAGATATTTTGATAGTTGTGATGGCATGCAGTCATGACTAACTATCAGGTGCTTTATCTATAGAGGAGAAGTCATCTTGACTACAGAATATGGTTCCAACTCTACCTGTAGAAGTTAAAATGTGTCCAGTTGTCATTAAATAAAACCTTTTTTTCCTTCCAAGCCAGAGATGGCTAGTACAGTCCATTAATGATGCATAAGACTACTTTTATCAACTACTTTCTAAAACAATTACAAATAATTATCTTCTGCTGAGATCACTGAAGTGTGCCAAAGATGTAAACACAAAAACAAAAATAAAATGACCCAAAACCTTTCGACATCTTTGAGTCCCGCAAGACACGTCTGTATGTGGTGCTCTATTAGATGCCACTGCCAGTACATCAACGGGTAGATCCCACTTCTGTAACAGAGAACACGGGAATTAAAAATGTGTTCAAACAATTAATACAGCCGCAGCATATGCTAAACAAAAAAAAACCCACATCTTTATAGATCTTCTTCAAAGAAAAATCTTAAATATCACTTTTATTTATTAATATCAGATTAGATGTATGCAGGGTTCAATCTTAAAGATTACTTGATCGCCCCTGATGACTGAATATACCGACAGGCAAGTCAAACCCCTGTTCCAGGTTGCCTGTGTGACGACAAACATATTTAGTCAATACCAAAATCCACTTTTGGCAATAACATGCCAAACAAGTCATGCTTTTGCATTTTGTGTTGTTATCTGCGAATTCGGTACATATTTTGAATGTCGGGTGGTGTAGTTTGCAAAGCCATTTTAACTTAGCGAAAACCTGTTTGTTTATGAACATAATGCCTATTTTACCGCATCCATGTGATGTTTTAAAAGTCATCCAGGTTTGTTACTATTTTGATCCCTTCATTTGTACCTATTTGTACCCGTAAGGTATTTCCAGTGGGTTTTTCAATATTGGCAAAAAAAAATTAATTACCAAAATACGGTACAAAAGATAGATTTACTGTCAACACTGCAATCGAAATGTTTTTTTTTCTTTGTATCAAAATGAGAAGATAAATCGTTTGTTAAAGTTCATTTGGATTACAAAGGAATACAATTACCATGATGTCGACCGTTCTTATCATATTATTTGACATTACCTGAAGACTTCCAATATTGACCCATAACTATGTTTTAGGTGAATTGTATTTATTTTCTCGACTGACACTAAAATATTGTTTCATGTCCAAAATAAATATTTTCTCACAGTATATGTTGTTTGTATATTGATAAATGTATTTATTTTACAATTTGAAAAAGTTTAAGTCAGCACATGAAAAGCTCCAAGGGCAAGTGAAAGTGTTGTCAACACTTGCTCGAACGCCAAGTCAAAAACTTTCTTAAGCATGAACACTGCCTATGTACATTCTTTTGAAATCTTCCAACAAATAGGTTCAATGGAAGCAATTGCCTAAGGCTTTTTGTATAGATTTTTTTCAATCAAATTAAAAAGTATTTGAATTTTGAAGATGTACATATTCTATATAGTGCACCAACCTTCCATTGAATGATCTCCATGGATACAGCTGCCTGGCCTGGAAATCTCTTGGTTCAAGGGGTTCGGGTATAGACATGTAAATGCTGTAGATGCTAGGTTTCTGAACGTTGCTCAGCGCTGGTAGAGCATGGTACATGTTTTCAGTGATGGACTGAATAACAAAACATATTATTTACCAATGGTTCTCACTGCTGAAGTTGACTGTAAGCAAAACTGAACAGGGAATGAATACAATAGTTTTTCATCTTAAAGGGACATACCCTAGTTTCAGTTCATGAAAATTAACATTAAGTTTAGTTTAATTTACAAACCTGTAACACATTTTGATAAAGTTCCAATTGCGTGAAACATGAGACTTTGTCTTTGAAGTGGTGAAATACCCTCTAAAATATAATAAAACTCGACTGCATAACTGTTACTTCTCACAGGCACGTGCCTTTTTAAAAATATGAGAAATGCATTTCGTGATATTAAAAAACATCAGGATGACCAAAAACACTTCGAATGTACGGAAATGGATACTTTAAACAATAAAATTTAAGTAAAGTATGATTTCAGTTATCAAAAGACGCCTCTAATAGTCAAAACTATGTCTTAGTGTTTAAAAACTAGGGTATGTCCCTTTAACAAAAGATTCACATAACATACTGAAAATGACTTCACGACAATCCTTGCAACTGCCCACAGCAGATGGTTGTAAAGTTTGAAATTCTACACAACACTTTTTAATTTTTTGCTGTGGACTATATTTAAAAAAAATATTCCATGGCATCTTTTTTTGCCGTGGACGTTTTCTTAATTGCAGGGGTTGCACAAACCACACTTAGAAAGATGCTGCTGATTTATTTTACAGTTACCTTAAAACCATCTATATTTCCAGTAGACAGGAAAGTATCGGTCATGCAGTGACGTACTGCAGTGTCAAACTGCAGGAACATGACGTCACGTCGCAGAGTGAGAAAATCAACCACCTCAGATGGATCAGACGGATGTGGGAGGTGGTTAATCTGCTTCTGAATATGCCTCAACTCAGCTCCTATATATATAAAAAAAGGAGAAAAATAGTAGAAAATAATAACTGAAATTTTATAAGTTACTGTAATTAGAGAACTGAGATATTTAACATTCTTTGCCAGTGGAAAATTGTCGCACTAACAGAAAAAGCCTATTGAGATGTGATAGGCTATAAGATCAACTGCCCATAGTGGACCCCCTGGTTTATATTTTGTTACAACCAATGTTCCATACATGGCATATAAAAAAACAGTGGAACATGCTATCCTGACTCTTTGAATATTGATACTAATTAAAATGAAAAGTTGAAGTGATGGAAGTGGGGACTTTCTTTCAAAATCATAGTACAACAAAGGATGGCAGGGTGCTTTTGATGAGTGATTACTATTACTTTTTTAAGAAATATTTTTAAAATGTTATTTATGTAACAGATATAAAATAAACATCCTGGATTACTTTCTGGAATGCTCAGTCTAGCAGACAATTTATCACTATCACATCACAGTAATAATAATAATAAAAAATTAAACTACAGTGAAATCCCTCTAAACAAGATACCCAGGTAAAAAAGAAACAAGTCTTGTTTTAAAGGAGTATTCAGTTTAGAGAGATTCTGTTCTACACAGTAAACAAATGTCTGTTTTTGAGAGAATTTCAGTGCCCAGTTTCAATTTCAAGGAGCTGCTTCACTGTATATATGATTGTACAAAACAAAACAAAATGAAATAAGCAGCTCACCCACTCCTTCACTGCCCCCCCAATCTGCCGACACGGACCCTTGTTTCTGCGAGGACACACTGGAGTGCGGAGTGCCCAGCTTGGAGTGGGCACACAGGTAGTGCAGCATGTCGTGCAGAGTGGCGGCGATACACAGGCTGTAGTTGAGCGCTCTGGCACACTTCATGTCATCAAGAGTCTTGTACATGACCAGTGTTTCCGTGTAGTGAGGAATAAACCAGATGTTCAGGACATGCTGACCGTTGGTTGACAGCACTCGGCGTGGACGGGGACTAATTGTCCTGAAAACATTATGAAAACAATATGAAAAACAATCATACATTGGAGCTTCCAAAAATGCCGACCGATGTTATGTTCACTTGGAAAAGTTTGATCAAATTTGTACCTTGAGTTATATGCATATAAATAAACTACAATCTATTGTTTGTCCCATCCTCCTACAAATGTTTTTTTGTAAATAATTTCAGGTTTTGTTCGACGTAAAAAGAAAAGTAAAACTGTTTTGGAAATAACAAAATAATACTATTTTCTTTGTACTAATCGGCTCATAAATAAATAACTTGTAGTAACTTTCATAGTATGAAAAAAAGGCGTTCCCTGTGGGAAGGATTATAGCTGTATCATTAATTAGCAGATATCTGGAAATTTCAGAAATTTACCTTTTCATATAATCCGAACATACCGTTCTACACAGCATATCATTTTTCAACAACATACTTTTCAAAGACTTTCCCATCGAGCACTTAAACTTCACTGGGTGGGAGATTGTGCTAAAATACTACTATTACAAAATATACAGCAGGACAGATCTATAATCGGGCCACAAACAAATATTAAAAAGTGTTTTGTCCTATTAAAATGTAAAATTAATATTCCTGCCTTTTTGACAAACGAGTAAACAAATTTAATATGCTCTATTTTTTCTTTTAAGTAGGAATAATATCCTGAATTCTAACATAACCAAAACTCCTCTTTATATAATGGGATCATCTAAATTGTGCACATTCGATTAAGATATAGTTGTGGTATTGAAATAAATATCTGAAAGTTTTGCAATCTATCATTTGCTTGGAAATATTTCTACAGAAATCTTACCAGTACTATATAATAAAGCCTCAATCATCATACTTTACAATGAAGGCTTCTAGATTATGGTAGCCCCACTCCCATGGCTAATGATATTCAGTGTTGGGCTAGTAAATAACTACTATTGCCATGCCCGACGGCTAGTGACCGTTTTTGGTCAAATATTGCAGCTGAGTTTATTTTGTAAATATGAATATCCTACCCCCACCTCAATCCACAAAGTTAGTGTTTTTAAGCTGTATGTTACTGTTTAGTTGACATATCTGATTATTACTATTATTTAGTAACATTTTATCAACTTAAAGAGAAGTAGGGCTAGTGAATTTTTAATCATGGCTAGTAAATTGTTTTAATCACCGATCCCATGGCTAGTGGGTTTTATAAAATTTCTTGAAGCCCTGCACAAACTGAGTTACCTTGGATCATCTTTCAGACCTTCCAACGTATCTTTTCCTGTCTTCTTCTCATTTCGTTCCCCAAGCATAAAATACATTTCCCTACAAAACATAATAACATAAAATTAAAAATATATATTAAAGAAAACTTTAAGTGTTTTTTCTTTTATTAATAAGTTGAGGTCACATGACCGGAACTGGGAAGGTGTACATCAGAAGATTTCATAGTCATTCAGCTGTTGAATGTTCGGACCTTAAGGTGGGAAAGGGGGGAAAATGCACACGGTCAGAGGTCAGCATGGAGTATAAATAAAATATATAGACAAGATAGATAGATAAATAAATAACTATAAATCATAACAGGCTTTTAATGATGAAAACTGCAATACATTGTACTAATTCAACATGTTCTCACCATTCTAGTAATTAAAATCGGTAGAAATTTCTGCTTTACCTAAAGATTTGGACAGTTGACCAAATATTTAACAATCAATGCAGCAACCACTAATTTGTGTTCGAAATACCATAAAAGCAACACAAATCATTAAATTAACTGTGTAATGAAAATATGTCTCTCTTTTTTGTTTCTCTTCTAGATACTGTCAACAGTTCTATGAAAACACTTGCACAAAAATGTTACTCAATGAAAAAAATGACAATAAATTTAATGCATGACATTGTTTTTTAAAGTTACAAACTGTAGCTCACTTGATAGATGGAAATTCTTCAAGCAGTGTCAGAATGCTACTGTAGTAAGCAATGATTTGAGCCCTCAGAGAAAACTGTGAAACTCGCAGATTGAAATTCTCACAAAAATCTGAGATCAGTTTCCTGAATGAAATCAAAAACGTGAACTAGAAATGTGTTAAAACACCATCACTGAAATCCAAACACACACATTTAATTTTAGTTAAACAAAAATCATCTATTGAATCTTTTGTCACCAGAATGAAAGGAAACCTTTTGTACTTATATATTTAATCTTACTCATATTCAATCTTGTTGCTATTAACCTTTAGATAAATTACGTTTTCACAAGCTAAGTTATGCATAAAAGCTAAACTAAGCATAAAATGTACTTTAAAGCACATTTTTGTATATAATATTAGAGCAAAAACGTATTGCCAGATATTGTAAAACAAATGTATGTCACATTTTTAAATGGTAGAAGTACGACCCAGTTCAGTGTGAAGGGTCAAATACTTGATTAAAAAGTGGGAGGTTTATACAGAAAAACATTCTTACTGAAAGGTATCATAGGATGACACTGTGATGATGAGTATTTGTTTATGTGAACACTGATATGTGCTTCTATATAAAACTTATAAAATACAATTCAAATTTGACATGTTTTAGACTACTGTCAAAGAATACCTTTTCAGTTTTTCAAGTTCATCCGGGTTCTTTAAAATGGTACCCATCTGAGCTTTTTTCTCAACAAATTCATTTAACATGATATCTCGACTTGGGGTCTGTAACAAAAAATAAATTATTGAACAACATTACAAGAAAATCTCAATTTGATAAGAAAAAATGTATTACTTAAAAGAGGCAAAGAATTGTTAGTTTTTAAACCATTTTCTAATTAAGAGTTGAAACAATAAGGTTAAATTTATTTTAAAAACCCAACAACTGAAAAGAGTAATTTCAATTAACTTTTTGGATTAAATGTCATGAGTATCATAAATTTTAACACATTTTTGTTTTTAATTGGAAAAAAAAAAATACCAAGTAACCAAAAACATTACTCTTTTTAAAATAAAACAACAAAAACTCAACAGAAACAAAAAAACTAAAACATTTACAGATATCTCATAATACTACAAAATCAGACATATGGTATCTCAATTTTAATGTAAGATCCACAGTTATACTAAAAATCTTCATAACCCAAAATGATTGCACGCAGAACATTTCAATTCTCTCCGTGATGCGCATCACTCCTGAATTAATGTCAGTTATTTTCTCAGTCACCTTTTCCATCTGAATGGAGACGAAGGCATCAGCTGAGCGTCGACCTTTGCTCTGTTCGGGATTCAACTTGTCACCTAGACTGGTTCTCTGTGTGCCACTAGAGAAACCAGTGTACTGAGTTGTGGAACTCTTCTCACTTTTTGTTTCCATTGGGCTGGCACGTCCACCACTGAAAGAGATTTAAAAAAATAAAAATGATATATTTTAAGATAGCAAGGGTGCATCCACTAAACAGGTTTTGTTGGAAGCACCACAAACAATAACCACCGTATCACATTTACTTGATGCTAGGCAAAAAAATATAGGCTAAAGAGTGCAATTCATAATACCATAAAGTAATAATAGTAAGGAAGATGGGTGATCAGGCTTTCATAATAATCTAGATTTTATTACAATGCTAAAACACCTGCACTTGGGAAATGGGAGTGGGATTTTGCTCAGTCGGTTGATGGTTCAATTGAGGTGCTTACATTGCAGGATCAAATTGCCTCGATGGATCCATTCAACTGACTGGGTTTTACCCCGTTCGAACCAATGTGCCACAGCTGGTTAAAGGCCTTGGTATGTGCTTTCCTGTTTGTGGGAAAGTACACATAAAAGATCCCTTGTGGCATTAGAAAAAAATGTAGGAGGTTTTCTCTGATGACTAGGTGTCAGAATTCCCAAATGTTTGATATCCAATAGCCGATGATTAAGTAATCAATGTGCCCTAGCTAGTTGTGTTGTTAAACAAAACAAACTTTAAGAAAAAACAGGTTTTGTAAATTTGGCCCAATTGTGTTCTGACTTTTCATCAACAAACCTAAAACCACAGAAACCGGTCTCAGTGGCATCGTGGTTAGGCCATCATCTATAATCTGGTAGGTACTGGGTTCGGATCCCAGTCGAGGCATGGGATGTTTAATCCAGATACCGACTCCAAACCCTGAGTGAATGCTCCGCAAAGCTCAATGGGTAGGTGTAAACCACTTGCACCAACCAGTGATCCATAACTGGTTCAACAAAGGCCATAGTGTGTGCTATCCTGCCTGTGGGAAGCACAAATAAAAGATCCCTTGCTGCTAATCGGAAAGAGTAGGCCATGAAGTGGCGACAGTGGGCTTCCTCTCAAAATCTGTCTGATGACATATAACTGTAAATAAAATGTGTTGAGTGCATCGTTAAATAAGGCATTTCTTTCTTTCTAAAACCACAGAAAACCTCCATCAAATGTTGTAGCAATTTCGAGGAATCAAACTGTTTACGGACCAGGCTAGCTAGTCCAAGTTCCACTTGATACTAAAAACCACTCACGTTTTTACTTCCTCGTGTCTGTCAGAAAGGCAGTTATCGGCCTGCAAAACTGCCGCAATCAGAGCATTCTTGTGCACTATCTGTGTCTTCAATGTCACCTGCATACTCTCCAAACCACCAGGTCGCAACACCTGCATAAAGCCATCCTTGTTGTGAAATGAGAACCGTCCCACATGTCCCTCGTCAAGTTCATGTATTGCCAGGGACAAGAATGATGGCGTGTATTTGTCTAAAGCTGAGTCGTCCTCTTGGATGGATGTGATGAAAATTGGAGGTGGCTTTCCAGCATCGTCTTTGTAATTGGCAAACTCAAACTGAACAAACCTCATGAACAAGTGGAACTCTTCAAAGCCCATATCACCAGCCTGTTTTTTGTAAAGCTGAAAACAAGCAAAAGTCACTATACACCTGGATACTGCACAAATCGAAAAATATTTCAATGAGCTTATTTAAAAAAAACTATAAACACCATTAAAATGGAATACAATTGCATTTGTTTTGATAAGCTGCAGAGGAGACTTTCAAACTAGCAAAATTAAATATTTCACAAACAGCATGATTTCAGACTCATAGGGTTTATCAAAAATCAAATATTTATGGTATTTTAATTACTTTTTGTTACAGAAATATAAACAAAATGAGCAAACCTTGGATAAAATCTCAGTCTCCCAACAAGAATCAATTAATCGGTGACGAGTTGTGATTGCCTGAAAATAAAAAAAAATTAAAAAAAATTGTGAGTTAACAAATGGTTTGCATACACCATGAATTTATAAATCCCTCCTGCCCCCTTCTCCCCACCCCAAAAAAAAAGAAGCCAGAAAACCCTCAAACCCATTACACATGGTCTATAACCTAGTAAATCTACTGAGATGAAGTAACAGTCGGAACAATATCCACATGTTACTCCCTGCTATACTAGTATATTATATTGGTATAAAGTGGTAACCTAAACCTAACCTTAAAACCAACCCATACGCTAAATAACTAACACTAAAATTAACCATAACCCTAGGGGTTAATGGTGTGGCATTTTGCCAATTAAAATAAAGAGCTTTTCTCCAGGTAACAAATTGTGTGGCAGTGATATGCTGGACAGAATATTCTGCCCCAAACATATACAGTTTAGGATGGTAGACACTAGGTTTGTATCCTGGTACAGACTCCTACCCAAAGCCAGTTTATAGGCAATTGCTGTGCTATTACACCAACTTCTCTCTAACAAACAATTAATTACTAACCTTTGTCCTTGAAAAAAAAGAGGCTTTAAACAGTATGCATAAACCATAACTGGATATGCCTTGTTTGTGTTTTCGTAGCAAAACCAGCTGTCTGATTAGAATTGATTTTTTCCTCTTGCAATATTTATTCCTGCTCAAATTTAAATTGCATAAATATTATAGCATATATTAATGTTGTGTCATGAATGTATTATGGAGAAGGTCTAGTAAGTTGTATAACTTGTTCGAAATCCATATGTTGTTTTTTTAAAAGCAATAAAATATGTTTTAATCAAATTGTATATAAGTAACCCTGACTAGTTTTAAAAACAATTAGTTTGATGTTGTCACCTCAAGCATTCTGGTGAGAACAGAAACCATAATGGTCTGCTTCTCCTTGGAGGACCGATTACTCCCGCCCTGAGATTCCTGCTCCACAATCAGTGACTGAGACGCGGCACACATGAACTGAGGATCTTCCATGTACACGTCGTGAAACAGCTGAAACGACAACACTGACAGATAACACAAGTTACAGTTACTACTATCTAAACAATCTTTTCTTAATGTAACAGCAATTTCTCAATGTTTTAGATTTTAAAAGTCATAATTTTGAAAAAGTTAAAAAGGTGAATTTGGGCCAAAATGCATGTTCTTGTGATCTTTCACATCCCAAGACGGTTGTTTTATCACTAAACAGAATCTCATTCTTAGACTAAAAGAAATTACTAACATCTTTTAATTTACAGTTGCTTGGAAAATTATTTTTTAACACTCAGATTGAAGCAAATGTAAACTAGCGTCTTTTACATCTCTTTGCTGTTGGTTTGAAAATTATTTCCTAACTAATTCTTTTAGCAGTTGCTCTGAATTTTTTTTTTAATATTTAGATTTGAAGAAATACAAGATAACAACTTTCAGCAGTTGCTTTGAAAATTATTTTTAAATGCTTAGACTGAACATATGTTAAATAATGTGTTTTTGCAGTTGCTTTGAAAAATATTTTCCATTATTTACATTATAACAAATGCACACTAACCTTTTTTTTTTACATTTTGTATGTTATTGCTTTTAAAATTATTTCCATCACTTCTCACTACACGGAAACTCACTCCCATTGAAACGCATGTTAAACTATCCAACTTCTAGCCCAAGTACCTACTAGAACAGGTTCTCGTTGGCACTAATGTCACACACCCCCACAAAGATAATTTAAATCTTCATTTATTTTGGCTTTAAAAATCACAACATTTACATCTCAGTTTTTCAGTAGCTGGCTGAAACTGATCTCAGTCCGCGGACGATTACAGTTTTTGTTACAAAACGGTGCGGCCCACTCACACAGGTCATCTTCTGCTCTATAAATAAGATAACCCCCCCCCAAATGACAAAATGTGGTAGAAAATAATACAGCCAATCATACTGGACAGTCGTTTTTTATGGTCCACCCTTTCTACAAGTGAATATGTGAAGCACAGACAGGCATACAAGTACGCACGTTCGTGCTGCATGATGACCGACCTTTGACATATGAGGAAACCATGTAGTGAGACCTTAATAAAATAAAATGCAAACTAACATCATTTTGTAATTGCTTAAAAAATTACTTTCCAAGACTTCAGACTAAAACAAATGTAAACTGATATTTTTTTGCAGTTATTCTGTTAATGATTTTCCAATATTTAGATTACAACAAATGCAAACCTAAATTTGTTTTACATTGCTATACTGTTGCTATAAAAATTATTTTTCAACACTTAAATTGACCATTTTGTATTTCCTTTGAAAATTGTTTTCCAGTACTTAAGACCAACAAATGGACACTAACATCTTTTTGCAGCTGCTTTGAAAATGATTTTCCAATGCATTCCATCCTGTCCCACTCTTCATGACCCAGTTTGAGCAGTTTTTTCTCCAGGTTTAGACAGGCTTGTACATCTTCAGGTCGATGGATGTGAACCAGTTCCTGAAGAGTAAAGAAATCCAAGTAGTTAATGTTAGCTTGAAGCAGTTCCAAAATCAAAGATGAAAGTTGGTTACCAAAATAAAAATCATTAAAAAACTAAACATTAATGGTCGGGTATTGAGATTTGTCCTAGTTGCATCATGGTCTGAATTGGAGGCCTACAGTATATGCAGAGCGCAAGTCGAAATATTTTGACAGAAAATATAAAACATTTTGACAAAGAAAAACCCAGAAATATCAAGACAATTAAAAATCTGGAATTCCAGATTAATCTAGAAAACATTCATCTCTGTAGAAATAATCACATGCGAGAGGACGGAGGCACTAAGGATGTCCCTTAACTATTACCCCTACGCGTGCTGTAACCTCACGTGGTGCAGGGGTGTAACATTCTCTTTGAGAATGGCCAATACAGCACAAATTGAAGTTTGGAGTAGAATTCAATGTCCATAAAATTCTGTGATATTTGTATTGTTGCACAGTTCTTTACACTGTTTTTGTTTAAACCTTGAATTTTTATATTGATGTTGATCATCACTTTATTTATTCGCATTACCATAGTTTGACACCCAATAGCCGATGTATTTTATGTGCTGGGGTGTCGTTAAACATTCATTCATTCTTAACTATTATTTCATATCTGGTGGGTGTGCTGATATTTTGGAGTGTTTTGTCACAGCAGTATGTGTATGATATATTATTGATATGGTTAAAATAAGTCGACATACAATTGGAATGATGATTTATTAAAAAAAAAAACCCACCTAAAGTTGCTTATTTTTGTGTGTATGTTCTTAAATATACAGAATATTGTGTGTTGGCAAAGGGAAAGGAAAAGAATGTTTGTTCAATAACACTTTAGCACATTTGAAACTAAGGCTATTTGGTGTCTTAAGTAACAAATTTATTTATATTAGTTTCAAGCCATTCTTATTCTATGTATATTATACACATTTATTAACCACCCACAATGAGCTAAAGTATAATAAAATCTATTTTACCCAATATGCATGCTTAAAGGCATCAGGTATCCGGCTAGCTATTGCAAGGCTTGGGTGGAACTCTAGCATGTAGATATTCTTCAGTGCTGATCTGAAAAAGAGAAGTTTCAATAGATTTAATATTATAGTTTTAATAGGTTTAATGTTATAATACAATATTTTAAAATATGGCTGATATTAGGAAGACACACACAAAATCAAAACATAACTAAATATTATTTCTTTTTACTTTTAAAAATAAATCTTAGAATAAGACACAAATAATAAGAAAGAATTAACATATTCTACATAAAATGTAAACCATAATCACGATGACTTTATGCCTTATAACAAATAGCTTTGGGAGATATATATAACATTAACCAGTGAAATAAATAATGAGCAGTGATATTCATATAAACAAAAATATTTCTGTGTAATTGTAATTAAAACCCAGTATCAAGACTTAAAAAAACAGAACAAAATAACACCTGCTGAGATTGACAGAAATTGGCTGTTTCATAACAATTTTGTTTGGAACACCATATTGGGATTCCTCTTCACGAGATACACGCTGAATGTATGCCCTGTTATCTTCAATCTGCAATAAACAAAAACAACACACTGTGCAGCATCACATCTTAAACCTTCATTTATTTTCAGTTTTCAATATCTCGATGTATAAGGGATATTTCTCAAGGTGATGATACTGTACGCTCAGTAGATAACTGAGGTCAGAATAACAACATTTGAGAACATTTTA
>JAECMU010071389.1:0-13387 GCA_016106625.1 Dracogyra subfuscus
AAGCAAAGGACTCATTTACCGCAACGCCAATATCATCCAGGTTAATACAGTAAATATTAACTCGCTATATGACATGGATATTATGGTAAGTTATAGGATAAATATATATATGGTATTTCTGGATAGTTGTCTCTTGATTTCAGGATGTTCATCTGGCGGTCCGTGTTGCATTTGCCGGAGAACCATGCTGCGTACGGTGCCCTGGTAGACAAAGGATCTCACCCGGCATACTCCAAGCTGCATGAGGTCTATCCTATCAAAAGTAGAAAACTCCTTCGAGTCTTACAAAGGTATGATATATATTTTATTTTTATTTTTTTTACGATCATTGGGTTGCAGTACTTGCTGTCAGCAAAAGCGAGGCAAGCTGAAGATCACTCCTGAAATGGTAATAGTTGAGCATTCACTTTAAGTGTTAAAGGTAAAGACCCTAGTTTGAAACCTTAAAAATGGACATGAAGTACCCATAAAACTGGACATTAAGTACCCATCAAACTGGACATTAAGTACTAATAAAAATGGACATTAAGTACTAATGTTTTGTTTAACGACGCACTCAACACATTTTATCTACGGTTATATCGGCGTCGGACATATTATTATGTCAAGAAATTTTTTTTTATAATACAAATGGACATTAAGTACTAATAAAAATGGACATTAAGTACTAATATATGAGGTACTTGTAAAAATTGACATTAAGTACCTTTCAAAATGGACACTAACATAAGTTAATCTACAAACCTGTAACACATTTGGATACAATTATAACCAAGAGAAGCTAAGATCTGTGATGTTTAAATGGGAAGATACCATCTAACAATAACTAGAGCTTGTCTTGATAGCCATTACTTCTCAGACGAACGTGCATTTTTAGAATTGTGAAAAAATGCATTTTAGGGCATTACAAAAACCTGGATCACCAGAACCACTTCAGGTGTACGTAAATGAAAATTCTAAAAAATATAATGGAAGTACTTCAGATTTAAATTATCAGAAACAGTTTTAATAAAGAAAAATGTGTTGTAGGCTTTAAAAGCTAGGGTCTGTCACTTCAGTTAAAATGTATTAAATTTGTTATTGTATGGCGATGAATTTGCTGCTCTCCTAAAACTCTCTCATGGCGAGTGTAGAGGTGAACAAGTGATTGTTCAACTTTCCTGGTAAACACTAGGTTGCATGTGTGACATCTATATTTACAGTTCTTCAGAATACAAGATTCTGAATTAGTATTCAGAATATGTAGTGGATATTTGAATTCCAATGTATGTATGTATGCAGGGGTGCAGAAAGTATTCGCCCGCTCGCCAAATGCGAGTAAAAATTCTGATGGACGATTTAAAAAATGCAACTACCAGCCCGACTGTCTATCTTATCATCAGGAAACGGTCTTCTTGTATCGAGGCAGGTTGTCAGTTTAGTCTATGTTTTTTCTTCAAATCCATTAAAAAGAAATTTGGGTTAACTTAAAACGTTTCTAATGATTGTATGCCCCTTAATAATGTGATGTCTTTAGTCCAGATAACAACACAAAGGTTAATATTCTTACCCTATCTGGCCTAAAAATAACATACTTCCAAAAATGATCAAAAAGTTCCTTTGACCCTTAACTTCTTTTGAGTAGTATATATCATTTGAAGTGAAGACACTGTACATTATAATAGTGTTAAAAATATATTGTTCTATAGACAGACAGACAGTATAAATTCTGGCGGGCTAGTAAAATTTAGTTGGTTTTGATCCGGCAGGCTAGTGAAATATATTTCATTTCTGCACCCCTGGTATGGAATGAAATGTTATCTATATCTTTAAAACATCAACAAATTACAGTGTTACAATGTCTAGTCCTGAACCCGCACCCATCAAACATGTGTGAGCTATTATCAAACATGTTGATAAATGGGACAGGATGACCTAAAATGACATGATTATTTAAAATACCATTATAGAGTTTCACTTGGTTTAAATAATATTTATATCTGTTTATTTATTGACATAAAGACCTTTCCCTACATTATACAACTGAAGTATTTACTGGTCATCGTAGACATAGTGTTGAGAAAAGTAAAACTATTGCTTTTTTAACCGGTCAAAATATAAATACTTGTCTATAAATTAGAACCAGAGAAAAAAAAAAGAATTAGTAGAAGGTGAACAGGTTTATCTATCAAAATCTGCTTTCAGCAATCAAATGTTGAAGATTTATAGGTAGTACTAACTTCTGGCCGGGTCAAAGTTCGAGGTGTACCCAACTTTTGATAGAAAAATTAAGTCCTGTGATTGGGGATAAATGTGAGTGTGGTGGTTGTAAAACAATTAGTTTCATGTGGACAAAAACATGTATGCAATTTTATTTCATCTAATATCACTGTATGAAGTAGCCTTGTGCTTGAAACAAAAGTACTTAAATTGTGTATGGAACTAGGATAATCTAGATGCTACCCGTTATATCAGAAATGAGTAGCTCGACTCCCAATTTTTTCTGATTCACTTTAAGGGTGAGGAGTGGTAGTATTTACATATGTGGTGTTTATGTTGATTGATACACTGCAAGTAGGGGTTTTAGCCACATATTATACTATTGTCGTCTATGGGATTTGATTTGGTAGTATACACCCTTTACTTGATAAAGATAATAAAAATACGACTCGTTTTAAACACCATCTGCCATTCTTGTGTTAGCCCATAGGATGATGAAATCAAATTTTGATTTTAGAATTTTGTCTGCTCTGGCCCATTGGTCGCCTATATTTGGAGAAACGCAGTACCTGCCAACGCTGGCGTTTCCATTTGTGAAGCTGTTTCAAAACAACCACCTGGTGTGTTTCGAAATCATTGCCACACTGCTAGGTAAGAAACGGTCAAGTTTATTTTCTTTATTCCTTAACTGGAGCATATTAATTTATTAATCATCAGCTATTGGATATCAAACATTTGGTAATTCTGATATTTGTTACATACCTATTCCATCTTACTATCGTGATAAAGATATTTTCAAACTGTGTGTGTGATAAGTTTATTTTGTATGAACCAGAACTTTAAAAATGGGGAATTCTCTTTTTCTGTTTACTGTAGTTAGCGCCTTTTATTTACTGACGTGATACATGATTTACAAATGATGTCACATCGTATTTGAAACATTACACAAGGCTGCCACAGAGTATAATTCTTAACGTTAATAAATCCATGAAAGAAGTTTTGATCATAGATTTAATAAAGTGTTCTTATGGCATTAAATTAAAAACTGTTTTTGTAAAACATAAATGAAGGTATGTAATATATACAGATATACAGATCTTTACATACGTTGTGTTTGCTTCATATTTTTACATTGTTTATTTTTAGAAAGAACATACAACTCGATTGCTATTCGGTCTCGTAGTATATATTCTTGTGCAATAAATAGGAAGTGAAAACAATGTATGTGAAGTTCTGTATATATGTAGTCTTACAGGTACCCACTACATTGTTCCTTTAGCAGCAAGAGATATTTTATAAGCACTTTACAGCAGCACATACCATGGATATTGGTCCATTGAAGGAGTTCAATCCTGTGGCCTAAGCAATGTTGTACTGGCTGAGGAACAACACATATTTACGGTTATGAACCACACAACTATTAAGGGAGAAAACCTGCTGCCCCCACTTCGTAGGCTACTCTTTTCAATTAGCAGCAAAGGATCTTTTATATGCACCATCCTATAGACAGGATAGCACATACCATGGCCTTTGGTGTACCTGTTGTGGTGCATTGGGTACTGGCTGAGATTTATGTTGAGTGTTTTTAAAAAGAAAGAAAGAAAGAAATGTTTTATTTAATGACATTCATCACATTTTATTTACGGTTATATGGCAACAGCACATACCATGGATATTGATACACCAGTGATAAGGCACTGACTGGGATGGGTCCACTGAAGGAGTTTGATCCTGTGTCCCAAGCAATGTTGTACTGGCTGAGAAAGGAAGGAAATGTTTTATGTAACGATGCACTCAAAACATTATATTTACGGTTATATGGCGTCAGACATATGGTTTAATGACAACACAGATATTGAGGGAGAAAACTCACTGTCACCACTTCATGAATTATTCTTTTCGATTAGCAGCAAGGGATCTTTTATATGCACCATCCTATAAACAGGATAGCACATACCATGGCCTTTGATGTATCAGTTGTAGTGCACTGGATACTGGCTGAGATGTATGTTGAGTGTTATTAGTACACAGTTGTTTTACGTGGATGACAGTTAGTTTGAAGAACCCATTTGGCAACTATCTCTAAATTTGCAGTTGGCGTATTTGGCAAGTGCCAGAGCCAGCCCTGCATCTGATGTCTTCCTATTCCTGCATGTTCAAACCTTTAATTTTTTTCTAATTTTTTTCAGTGAACTGGGGATATCACTGGTTCGAGTATTTCCCCAACCCACCAATCAACATCCTTGCCATGATAGAGAACATCATCGCACACCATGACAGATATCTGCTGCAACATTTTGTGAAATATAAAGTGACATCACAGGTGAGAGAGAGAGAGAGAGAGAGAGAGAGAGAGAGAGAGAGAGAGAGAGAGAGAGAGAGAGAGAGAGAGAGAGAGAGAGAGAGAGAGAGAGAGAGAGAGAGAGAGAGATTAATAATATATAAAAGTAAATGGTTAAGTCATCTATTAATAGAGTGTGTCTGGGACATATTTGAACATACAGATTTCCTTGACCTGTTGTATGATGGGTCTCTGGGTCAAGCTGCATTACTGAACTCTGTGCGTTTGAAAAATAGATAGAGTGTTTAAACTAAATTTATTCCACAATCCAATACAGCGGTTGTGATTGGCTAATGCCTATATTAAGACCTCTCCCTACATTCACATATTTGATAAATCAAAATAACTCAAACGAAAGAACAGAATTATTTCCACTCTGGCTATCAAGAGGGATGGACAGAAAGATATGAAAAAAAGTAAATATGAAAATGAGGAAGACAGAAGGAAAGAAAAGACGAGCATTTTATACAAGGTTAACTGTAGGAGTGTATTATTAGTATTATTAGTATTATTATATTCTGGGAAAGGCCTTAATATGGGCTTTATCCTGTTGACCAATCCTAAAACAGGGCTTCTAGAATTTTTATAAAATACATTTGTACCTTTGACATGGGATCAGTAATTTTAAGAATGTACTAGCCACGATTAAATATCCACTAGCCCTACTTTACTTTAAAGTTAATACAATTTTACTAATAGTAATAATCAGATGTGTCACCTGAAGAGGGAAATACATGTAGAGCTTAAAAACACTAAGAATGGGGAGGTAAGAGTTGAGGCATGATATTCATATTTAGTAATTTACGAAATACATCCTAAATGCAGCATTTGACAACTTTCCTCACTAGCCATTGGGCATGGCAAAAACAGTTATTTACTAGTCCATCATTAAATATCACTAGCCACAGGAGTGGGATTACCATAATCTAGAAGTCCTGCTTAAAACTCCTTATTTTAGGCAGTAATAAAATATTTTAAACCAAATATCTATGGGCTCTTGCCTGTTGGCCAATCCCAAGCCGCAGTTTGACGGCAATAAATATTGTTAAAACCAAATATCCACAATGATGAGCAAGCTTTGATGACATAGTGGTTTTGGGACTGAGTGACAGTGGTTGTCTGGTTCTGACTAGAGTTCACCAGACAAGCCAAAATGGCTACCACTCGTTTGAGCTGATGACAGCTGTGACCGGATGAATGGGAACAATGGCTGCCTATCAACCAGTGATTGGTACAGGGTGTCTGTCATTAGGCTTGGGTGCAAGTTAATTAGCAACCGGTAAGCAGGAAGCTTGATTACCTGAACACCCATGACAAGTACCTAGCCTGTGTTTTTGGTGATCATTAATTAGCTGAGTGATTATTGGCCAGGCATGCATACCAATGTCAAACTCGTTGCTATTGGCTGGTTCTGTAAGTGAACTTTAAATTTCATTGGTTGGTGCAGTTTAATGTTCTTTAAGAGTGACAGATTTTAACAGTATGTCAAAAAAGAGATCAGTTTGATTGGCTAGGTCTGTAATGTCATTTACATTTCCATGGTTAGGAGATTCTGCCAAAGAAAAATTTAAAATAATTACTTGTGGTTAATTCTGTCACATACTTCAAATTTCATTGGCTGGGGATTTTGATTTATTTTCAACTCTCCTTGAAAAGTGACAGATCTGTGCTTCATCAAGTCAGTTTGTGTTAAACAGTTGTGTCGTGCTGAACAGTGTCTGTGATACTGAGTTAGAACAGTGTTTCTAATACTGAATTTGAAAATAGACATTCTTCCCGAAGAACGCTCCTAAGTAACTGAGTTTGATCATCAATGGCGTCCATTGTAGATCTACCTGTTGACAACTGTTTGTACCACACGGACAGTCTGGTCCAACTCTCCAACAACCCCATGTTTTCAGCTCTACAACAGACACTGCTGTCGGAATGCAGCAAGAGTAATGTCCCCTTCACCAATCTTCACAAGGACCACGATAGTCTGGGTGAAATCCTCAGTGATCTTAATGTCGGAGAGGCATTGAATGCTAGTATTGGACTGTTCACTGGAGTGGAACATCCGAACCGAGATGCTATCGAGTATGATCCCTGTTTGAACATGGATTCAGCATTTGCGGCGGTGCAGGAAGCCAACTTGTTGTCCGAGTTCAGGCTTGTGAGTGGAAACCCAAGAGTGACGGAGCTCCAGCAGTTTTACACCGAACACTGTGTGTACCTGGAGTCTAGGAGAGCCGAGGAGGTGGATACGATTAAGTCTTGTGGACTAACGAGCTCCGAGCTGCAGCACAGGCTTTACAAGACCCACGCCAAGTTCGACCGAGACCGACTGCACCTCACCAACCGCATCTCGTCCAGTCTTCAGCTGCTGAAGGCATCGGTTCCTCCTGCCCCAGCTCCGCACGAGGTCTTCCTCAACCGGTCCAAGTCGCGTCAGCTGAAGGCCCGGGCCACGGAGCTGATGAACAGGTGGTACGAGGACCACATTGACAGTCCATACCCCAACGACGAAGAGAAGATGACGCTCGCCACAGAAGGGGGAATAACCCTTTCACAAGTCAAGGCCTGGTTTGCGAACCGCCGGAACCGAACGAACAACACAAAGCCCAAACGGCAGAAGCTGCAGGTGGAGAAGAAGCTGCTGACGATATGCACGGAGCTGAAGGCCGGGACGGCGAAGGCGCCACGGTTGTACGGGGATGTCATTTCACAGCTGTCGAACATTGTCAACGGTGCCAACATTTTCAGTCAGAGACAGTCGGCAAAGGATGCTCAACATTTGTCAGTTTGATTGTTTTTATTCAGAGACCGTCACTGAAGGCTACACGGTTGTATGGGGACGTTATTTCACAGCTGTCAAACATCAACGGCATCAACATTTCAGTCAGAGACGGTTAACAGGTCGCTCAACAGCTGTTGGTTTGATTGTGGACTCTGTGTCACGTTTTCCTGTTTGTGCTATTTGTTAATATTTTTTTTATTTTAGTGGCTGTAAATAATTGTAATCTGTGATTACAATAATCTATTATTCACTGTTTTTATTGTACAGATTAAATATTTTAATTACTATTTGGCTGTTTTCGCTATTTTATTATGTTAGTTATAGTTCTGAGCCCATATTGCGAAGCTGTCTTAATGTTACGATATTGTAAAACTGTCATAACCTACAGTAGCTTTCAAAATATGTGGCCTAATGTATGCCTATAAAACATCAAACTGACTACAAGATTGGCATTCGTCGTTATGCAGGGCTTCTAGATTATGGTAGCCCCACTCCCATGGCTAGTGATATTCAATGTTGGGCTAGTAAATAATTACTATAACTAGCCCGATGACTAGTGGGGAAAAAAAACATGTCAAATACTGCAGTTATATATTTTGTAAATATTAATATCTTTTAAGCTCAATCTCCCTCTTTAGGTGACATATCTGATTATTACTATTAATAAAATTGTATTTATTTAAAGTAGGGCTAGTGAATTTTTAATCATGGCTAGTGCATTTTTAAAATCACTGATCCCATGGCTAGTGGATTTTTATAAAATTCTAGAAGCCCTGATTATGAGTGTTCAGTTCATTTCTTTATTTCGGCCTTGAACCTGAGGTTCATGGGCACAGAACAACAGCATACACAGACATTAATGGAACTGATAACAGTATAGTAGCTGATATTAGAAGTAATTTTAATTCTAGGGGAAGCGTTATGAACAGAGCATCCACTGGAGCATGGCCCAGTGGTACAGTGTCCACCTGATGCGCGGTTGGTCTAGGATCGATCCCCGTCATCTAACCACTTGGTTTTTTCTCGACATAACCATATGTCCGACGCCAATATAACCGTAATTGTAATGTGTTGAGTGCGTCGTTAAACCAACAAACAAAACCACTGGACTGGAACTATATTTACAGCAGACATAACTCCCTTTAGTGTTGGTTTACATGTATATCCTGTTATGGGTCCACCAAGGGAGTTAAGTGATCAACACTGAGGAGGTACTGTTCAACAGGAAAGGAAAGAAAACAGACATTTGTTTAAAATGTCTCGGTGCATTTTAAACTAACGCTGTTTGCTATGAAAAATATTGTTTTAATAATTGGTCCAAAAAAAAAAGGAAACCAAGGGCTACCATATAGAAATATCTCAGTACATTTTAAACCAACGCGGTTTGCTATGAAAAATAGTGTTTTAATAATTGGTCCAAAAAAATAAGAAACCAAGGAACACCATATAGGCTACTGCTGCTGAAAGGCATAAAGATGTTTTTTTTATATTCATAAACAGGATATCACATACACAGCATTGTATGAGCTACAGAGTGCAGGATATAACCCAGTGGTAAAGTGCACTCTTGATGCACGGTCTAGGATCAATCCCCATCAGTGGGCCCATTGGGCTGTCTCCTGTACCAGCCAATACACCATGACTGGTATATCAAAGGCTGTGGTATGTGCTATCCTGTCTGGGATGGTGGATATAAAATGGAAAAATGTGGCACATTTTTTCTTTAAGACTATGTAAAAATTACCAAATGTTTGACCTCCAATAGCCAATGTGCTCTAGTGGTGTTGTTAAACAAAAACAAAACACCTTAACTTTAAGGAGTACATGTTGCCTCAGAGATAAACAAGTATTCCTTCCCATCTGGCCCTGCATGCTGACAGCAGGTTTCCTCTCGTTATCTGTGTGATCCTACCAATGTGATGAAGGATATGTTTTATTTAACAACACACTCAATGTATGGTTATATGACATCAGACATATGGTTAAGTACCACACAGGTAGAGATAGGAAACCTGCTGTCGCCACTTCATGATCTACTCTTTTTGATCAGCAATGGACCTTTTCCCACAGATAGGATGGTGTATATCACAGCCTTTGTTAAATCAGTTGTGGAGCACTGGTTGGAATGAGAAATAAATGTAGTCCAATCAGGCCACCGATGGGGGATCGATCCTAAAATGACCGTGCATCAAGTGATTGCTTTACAACTGAGCTACATCCTGTCCTAAACAGATGCCATATAACCATAATTGAAATGTGTTGAGTGCATCATTAAATAATACATTCCTTGCTTCCTTCCTTTCTTCCCAACTGGCACAGACTGCCTTCACTGTTTTAGTGTTTTCTCAGTGTTTTCTCAGCTTATCTGGTTCTTAGTAGTAAGGTTATTGTTATTTCTAGATCTACGTGTGGCCGCTGCTCAAGAGTGTTTTCTCGGTAGTAAGGTTATTGTTATCTGGTTCTCGGTAGTAAGGTTATTGTTATCTAGTTATTGGTAGTAAGTTTATTGTTACTTCTAGATCTATGCATGGCCGCTGCTCAAGAGTGTTTTCTTGGTAGTAAGGTTATTGTTATCTGGTTCTCGGTAGTAAGGTTATTGTTATCTAGTTATTGGTAGTAAGTTTATTGTTACTTCTAGATCTACGCGTAGCTGCTGCTCAAGAGTGTTCTTGGTAGTAAAGTTATTGTTATCTGGTTCTTAGTAGTATGGTTATTGTTATTTCTAGATCTATGCATAGCCGCTGCTCAAGAGTGTTCTTGGTAGTAAGGTTATTGTTATCTGGTTCTTAGTAGTATGGTTATTGTTAATTCTAGATCTATGCATGGCCGCTGCTCAAGAGTGTTCTTGGTAGTAAGGTTATTGTTATCTGGTTCTTAGTAGTATGGTTATTGTTATTTCTAGATCTATGCGTGGCCGCTGCTCAAGAGTGTTCTGGGTACTAAGGTTATTGTTATCTGGTTCTTAGTAGTATGGTTATTAGTAGTATGGTTATTGTTATTTCTAGATCTATGCGTGGCCGCTGCTCAAGAGTGTTCTTGGTAGTAAGGTTATTGTTATCTGTTCTTAGTAGTACGGTTATTGTTATTTCTAGATCTGTGTGTGGCCGCTGCTCAAGAGTGTTTTCTTGGAGTCCTAATTCCCAGTAGTAACGCTATTGTTATCTGGTTCTCTGTAGAATGGCTATGTTTATTTCTACACATGGTCGCAGCCGCTGTTGGAGAGTCTTCTCCAAGTCCTGGTTCTCTGTAGTAAGGTTATTGTTACCTGGTTCTCGGTAGTAAGGTTTTTGTTATCTGGTTCTCGGTAGTAAGTTTATTGTTATCTGGTTCTTGGTAGTAAGGTTATTGTTATCTGGTTCTCGGTAGTAAGGTTATTGTTATCTGGTTCTCGGTGGTACGGTTATTGTTATCTGGTTCTCGGTAGTAAGGTTTTTGTTATCTGGTTCTCGGTAGTAAGGTTATTGTTATCTGGTTCTCGGTAGTAAGGTTTTTGTTATCTGGTTCTCGGTAGTAAGGTTATTGTTATCTGGTTCTCGGTAGTAAGGTTATTGTTATCTGGTTCTCGGTAGTAAGGTTATTGTTATCTGGTTCTCGGTAGAATGGCTATGTTTATTTCTACACATGGTCGCAGCCGCTGTTGAAGAGTCTTCTCCAAGTCCTGGTTCTCTGTAGTAAGGTTATTGTTACCTGGTTCTCGGTAGTAAGGTTTTTGTTATCTGGTTCTCGGTAGTAAGGTTTTTGTTATCTGGTTCTCTGTAGTAAGGTTATTGTTATCTGGTTCTCGGTAGTAAGGTTTTTGTTATCTGGTTCTCGGTAGTAAGGTTATTGTTATCTGGTTCTCGGTAGTAAGGTTATTGTTATCTGGTTTTTGGTGGTACGGTTATTGTTATCTGGTTCTCGGTAGTAAGGTTATTGTTATCTGGTTCTCAGTAGTAAGGTTTTTGTTATCTGGTTTTCGGTAGTAAGGTTATTATTATCTGCTTCTCGGTAGTAAGCTTATTTTTTATTTCTAGATCTATGCGTGGCCGCTGCTGGAGAGTGTTTTCTCGGAGGTGCTCACCAAGGAGGAGTGGTTGATGATGTGGGACAACGTGTTCAGCAGTCACCCGTCCTTCCTCCTCATGCTGGTCGCCGCATACGCCATCTGCGCACGGGGTCCTCTCATGCAGTGCAAGGAACTTGACGACTTTAAAGTAAGTCTTTTTAGAAAAACTAATGGTATAATTTTTTCTCAAGTGTGAATTTACCACCTAAAAGTGCAAGGACCTTGATGACTTTAAAGTAAGTTTTTTTGTTTTTTTTTACTTTACTATTTTAATCGTTTGCTTTCAGTATTTCTTCCACCACCGGAACGCAGTTGATGTGAAACAGGTGGTGAAGGAGGCATATCGCCTGATGGAGTCGACGCCCACCGACATCCACCCGAACAAACACATTGAAGCCTTCAAACCTCTCACAAAGGGACTGTACCCGGTCTTCAACAAGTACCCCAAGTTCATTGTCGACTACCAGGTGATGGCAGCAGTGGTTAAAACACTGAATATTTTACTTATTAAATCAAAAGTGCTTTTCAGCAAGTAGCACAAGTATTTTGTTGATTACCAATTGATGGGAATATTTAAAGTGTCTAAATATTATCTTTTCTTCAGCCAATTTTTATGGTTTTGGGTTGGGTCTTTTTATAATCAAGCAGTTAATTACAGTAGTCTAATCACTCAAATATTACTGTATAATCAACTTTTCTTTTGTTATAACTGGTAACCATACCAGCCTTTCATACTATTCTCTCAAATCATGTAATGTTTTACATTTGGACTTGTATTAACCAACCACCTGTCTTCAAAAGGACATTTCACTGCTCTTGCAGTTTATCCATACAGCATAAGTTAACTAGAGTCCGGTCTTCTAGAGCCACTTGTTCATGATGTGTAAAAAAAACATACTTTCTTGGCATTTACTTAATACTGTAAACCATCAGTGGCGGATCTAGGGGGGAGCCCCAGGGGCCCGGGCCCCCCCTTAATTTTGCGACAGTTATAATTTTATTATATTTTTTAAACGTCCTACCTATTCATTCAAAGATACAAATGAAATACAATGTGTTTTTAAAACAAACTTTACTTTTTATATCATTGGGGCCCCCCCTAAATGGATTTTCTGGATCCGCCACTGACCATATTAATATTGCGACATGTTTTTTTGCGAATGTATACCTTAGCGCATGTTCGCGACGTGTAAATTTCGCAAACTACCATTGACACCTAAAAAAAATTTGAATTAAGATAGCTCACTGTAATAGTTACTGTCTGTAAATCAATATTCTGTTGTCCTACATTAAGCAATTGTGCTTGGTACAGAGTCTATACAGGGGATTAGACCCTACCCACCTCACCTGTATTAGAATCACAACTCACAGCTTCATTTGTTAACTGTTAACACACTTTGGTCGATAAAACAATAAACGATTAGTCGCCATCGATTGAAGTTACGTAAAACTATTAACGATTGGAGAGCTCGTGTATAGGCTGTGCCTGTTGAGTGAATATTTTAGTGAATTTTATTCTCAATAAAATATTTCAAAACAAATTAGTCACAGTGTATGTTAGCTTGTTCAATAAACATGTTATTTTTGCATGATTTTGAGTTTCATTTCTGAAACGAGAATACATGAAATAAATACAAAATGTTTATCAAATGAGCTTGGAAATTTGTTGTTACAACATGTATCGCTATCTGCAGAAAACGAATAGTGATCCTAAAATTGAAGGCCACATGCTACCGGAAGCACACTTCAAACTGGAAAATAGTGCGTGTGTATTAATTTCGCGACATACGGTTGTAGCGAATGATGCAAAATTTATTTCACGGTTTACAGTATATGTGTTACTGCATGACAAAAGGTGCCACATGGTGCAAAAAAAAGGTGTTTTTGAAGGAATACGATGAAGCACATTCTATAGAGCAAAATTCTGTTTTAATTATGAAAATCGGATGAAACCTTTCCGAAGTATTGAACTTTTTGTACAGCCAATTATGATTTTTTCCAAAGGACCATCTTTGAGAAAATGAAG
>JAECMU010071402.1:2076-12358 GCA_016106625.1 Dracogyra subfuscus
AATAAGTCAATACAGCATTTGACAAGGATTTTTAACTTTTAAATAATCTCCTAGTAATTACATGTATTTACTAGCCCAACACTGAATATCACTAGCCATGGGAGTGGGGATACCATAATCTAGAAGCCCTGAGATGATAAATATGTCACTTATCTCAACTTTTAAATGATCTCCTAGTCAAACAGTGTGCAATTTATTGCCATATGCCATTATACTTTTTTAAGGAAAACTCTTCAAGAGGGGTGGAAGCATCAGTATATGGCGTCATGTTATGACGTTGTTAGATTACATCCATTCCTTTCACCCCTCTTGATGGGTAGGTATGAGGCCACTATACACCCTCATTTCTCTCACTGATTACTAACAACTAGCCCACCGTCCTGGACAGGCAGCCCACATAGTTGAGGTGTGTGCCCAGGAAAGCATGCTTTAACCTTAATTGGATATAAGCACGAAAATAAAAGGAAAAGAAAGGACAGGTTTTAGACAATATTTGATGTTACTATTTAAGTGTTCACTCACTAGGGAAGGAAGGAAATGTTTCATTTAATGACACACTCAACACATTTTATTTACAGTTATATGGCATCAGATATGATTAAGGACCACATAGATATAGAGAGGAAACCCCCTGTCACCACTTCATGGGCTACTCTCCTTTTTTATTAGCAGCAAGGGATCTTTTATATGTTCCATTCCACATATAGGATAACACATACCACAGCCTTTGATATACCAGTCATGGTGCACTGGCTGGAGCGAGAAATAGCCCAATGAGGCAACTAATGGGGATCGATCCCAGACTGACCGCACATCAAGTGAACAGTTTACCACTGGGCTACATCCAATGGTAGAGAAGGTGAAGTAACAAATGAATACTATCACACTAAGCCCAGAGCTACATGTATAACTGAAGGGAAGGTGTGTGTCAAAGATAGCCACAAGAAACAAGAACATGTCGCAGTTGGAGAGACAAGGACTGGGATGTGAAGGTAGACAGTGAAACAAGTTCAAAGATAGGAGGAGTTGCCAGATTGGGAAGAAATGAGATGGAATTCAAAGGAGAGAAAGGAAAGGGAAAAGCTGAAATAATAAAAATAAACATTTAATTATGTGTTCCTTCATCTTTTTCCATCAGTAGACAATGATGTTGCTCTTTGTATTAAGGAAAGACTTTGAAGTTTTATAAGCATGGGGCCTGACTTGGGTTTCAACAAACCTTATCGGCACACCAGTACCATATGGAACCTGGTGTCTGTCCTAGAAGGAAGCCCAGCCATGGCCTATAGTCATCATCAGCATCTCTCCACTACCATCTACCTCCATAAGTCAACACACTACACTATGTCGACACATTCTCTCCACTACTATCTACCTCTACAAGCCTACACACTACAATATGTCCTTATTAATCTATATACTGACCTGGTCAGCACACCAGTACCAGATAGAGCCTGGAGACTGTCCTAGAAGGAAGCCATGGAATATAGTCATCATCAGCATCTCTCCAATACCATCTACCTCCATAAGTCAACACACTACACTATGTCGACACCATCTCTCCACTGCCATCTACCTCTACAACCCTACACACTATAGTATGTCCTTATGAATCTATATACTGACCTGATCAGCACACCAGTACCATATGGAACCTGGAGTCTGTACCAGGAGGAAGCCCACCCATGGCATATAGTCAACATCAGCATCTCTCCACTATCATCTACCTCCACAAACCTACACTCCATAGTATATCCTTGTGAATCTATATATTGACCTGACCGGCACACCAGTACCAGATGGAGCCTTGTGGTTGTCCTAAAAGGAAGCCCAGTCGTGGCACATAGTCATCATCATCTCTCAACACTGACATTATGCACAAGAGTATTTACGTGTTCCCTTATCTCTCTCTCTCTCTCTCTTATCACTGTGTATCTACATCATATGCTGCATGGATGGGTAACAGTAACACTTTTTAAGTGGCCATATTTCCAAAAAGAGGTTCAGGCATGCCCATCCCAGACTTAACCTCTGTCACTTAATGCAGGGATGGATGCTTGGGAGACTGTACTTAAGCTCTCAGTCTTGACATTAGTGTACCGGCCTCGGTGGCCTAGCGGTTAAGTCGCCGGACAACAGGCTGGTAGGTACTGGGTTCATAGCCCGGTACCGGCTCCCACCCAGAGCGAGTTTTTAAGGACTCATTGGGTAGGTGTATGGCCGCTACACCCTCTTTTCTCTTTCACTAACAATAACAACTAACCCACTAATTTCTATTCTGTCCTGGACAGACAGTTCAGATAGCTGAGGTGTGTGCCCAAGACAGGCGTGCGCTATAACAGCTTGCTCTGAATGTGCACGTTAAACAATATTGGAAATGAAAGAAAATGAAACGTTAAGTGTTTCTTAAGCATGGGGCCTGACATGGGTTTCAGCAAACCTGATCGGTACACCAGTACCAGAGGGAACCAGGCGTCTGTCCCAGGAGGAACCCCAGCCATGGCATATAGTCGTCATCAGCATCTCTCAACATTCTGAAAGCCTGTTTGTCTGGGTAATGGCACGTCTGATTCACAACAATCGAAGACACATTCTTAGGAACTGCTTGGGGATATTTTTCCAGAAGACCGCTGAAACCTCCGATTTTATAGAACGCTGAAAGAAATTAAAATACAGGATGATTTCATCTGTTAAAAAAATGATGTGGTAAAATCTATACTGAAATCCAAAGGAAACTATACCAAGAAAAATTTATTTAATTTTCGCTATAATCTGAATAATGGAAGAAAAATAGTGTTTAAATATGTTTCTGCTTTTATGCCCAGTGTTAAAATGTTCACTTGTTGAGCAGTCGGTCTAAGATTGATCCCACTCGAGAGAACCATTGGACAATTTATTATTATTAAATTATTTTTTTTTAACGACGCACTCAACACATTATAATGACGGTTATATCGGCGTCGGACACATGGTTATGTCGAGAAAAAAACCCAGTGTTTAGCTGACGGGGATCGATCCTAGACCGACCGCGCATCAGGCGGGCATTGGACAATTTCTCGTTCCAGCCAATGCATCACGACTAGTATATCAAAGGTGGTAGTATGCACTTTTCTGTTTGGGTTATGGTGCATATAAAAAATATCTTGTTACTAATGATTTTTTTTTAGCAGGTTTCCTTTCTAAGATTGTATTTCAAAATTACTAAATGTCTGAGATCTAATAGGCGATGATTAATAAATCAATGAGCTGTTGTGGTATCGTTAAAATAATAATAATAATTAAAAAAAAAACGAATTATGGATTAATGTATGACTCCATCATAATTATGTGGTCATGTGGGATAGAAAAAGTACACCCGAGGTGGTGAAAAGTTTGATGTGGGATGAGGCTTGCCAAAATTTTCACCACCGAGGGTGTATTTTTTCTATCCCACATGACCACATATGATGGAGTCATTTTCTGTCATTCATTTGGTAAATAAACCATTATTTCACACGGACAGACAAAGATGGCTGAACAATTAACTTTTTTATTTGACCATTTTATCATAAATAAACTGCACTATCGTATTTACCGTGTTTGTTTCATGTGTTAAATTAAATTTAACACTACAAACTAACAAGATAGCTTGTAAAATGAAGGTTTTAATAACAAAATATTAATTTAAAACTGTGTCTAATAACCTCACATCATCATCTCACATTAATATATTACCACCGATGTCATGTTAAACGCAAAAGTGCGTGATATCCCATGTAAAATAGAAATTTCTTACATGGCTTTCTTTCATGGGATAGCTCTGTTCCATATACCTGAGGATGGGAGACATTTTTTTCCAACATGCCAAAACACCACTGTCATGAATATATGTTTCAAACATGCATCATATTTTTTTCTTCAGTAGTCACTCAGAATACTGGTATAGCAGGGACGAATCCAGGAATTTTAGCAGGGGGGTGGGTTACTTAACAAGATTACAGCTGGCTTACCCTGCCAGTACATTGCCACGCCAGTCACGCATCAAACCTCATAAGCGGGCAGCATAACCCAGTGGTACAGTGCCCGTCTGATGCGCGGTCAGTCTAGGATCGATCCATGTCAGCTAACCACTGGGAATTTTTCTCGGCATAATCATATGTCCGACGCCGATATAACCGTAATTATAATGTGCTGAGTGCGTCGTTAAACAAACAAAAAAAACAACAACAAAAAAACCAACCTCATAATAAAAAAATCATTGGTCATGAGCAGGGGGGGTCCAGACCCCTTGACCCCCCCCTTTTGGATGTCAGCATAGATTACAGTAATCAATAATGCACACACACCCATGGTTCTTGAGTCTTGATCATGGGAGATGATTACCCAGAAAACACTGCAGGTTCCATGAACACCAGGGTCAGGATTTACTTTAGTGGCTAATGCATTCACCTGAGCCACTGGTCTCAGTGGCGTCGTGGTTACAGGCTGGTAGGTACTGGATTCGTATTCCAGTCGAGACATGGGACTTTTAATCCAGATACCGACTCCAAACCCTGAGTGAGTGCTCCACAAGGCTCAATGGGTAGGTGTAAACCACTTGCACCGACCAGTGATCCATAACTGGTCCAACAAAGGCCATGGTTTGTGCTATCCTGCCTGTGGGAAGCGCAAATAAAAAAAACCTTGCTGTTAATCGGAAAGAGTAGCCCATGAAGTGGCGACAGCGGGTTTCCTCTCAAAATCTGTGTGGTCCTTAACCATATTTCTGATGCCATATAACCGTAAATAAAATGTGTTGAGTGTGTTGTTAAATAAAAAACATTTCTTTCTTTCTTTCACCTGAGCCATAACTGTATCAAACACCAGAGGTCCAGCTGAGCAACACGTTACTTGAGACCATTTGCTCAGTTGATAACTCTTGTGTACTGACAATTGTGCAGAGTTGTTTTCTCCTCATCTGGTCAGGAAGAAAATATCTATTGTGTTTAATATTTTTATATCTCACCATGTGCAGGCTACGTTAACAATCGGCTGAGTTGAATTTACCAACTGACCAATGGAAACACGAAAATTGTATCAAAGTGAAGTCACTGTGGGAGTTGTTAAAGCAAACCAGCTTAGGACATAGATCATCGTGTGCAGTGAAATTTGGACTACAGGCTGGTAGGTACTGGGTTCGCAGCCCAGTACCAGTTCCCACCCAGAGCGCATTTTAACGACTCAATGGGTGTAAGACCACTACACCTTCTTCTCTCTCACTAACAACTAACCCTCTGTCCTTGACAAACAGCCCAGATAGTAGAGGTGTGTGCCCACAACAGCATGCTTGAACCTTAATTGGATATAATCATGAAAATAAGTTGAAATTAAATTAAATGAAATAAGATACAGTTGAGCTAAATGTCTCAAGTAACCTTTGGCTAAGCTAATAGCTCTCGTCTGCCATAGGCTTTAGGTTCAAAACTCCTTGGTAGATCTACTTGGAGGATGAGTACCCAGCATGCACTGCAGTTTCTGTGTAAACTTATAGTTCATTCCACGGGAACACATTTTTTCATACTGTGAAATTTACTACAGATTATCTATTTCTGAGCCAATTATTATTTAAATTGCACACAAAAATAATTAAAAAAAAAATTGTATTTCTAAACCTAACCCTAACCCTGATACCGAGATAGCAAGCAATGAGCACGGCCCTGTCAAGCAGTTCCATACTGAAATGGAAATACTGAATCATCATCATTCATCTCATCATCATCATCATCACCTGTCTAAATCAGACCCTGAACAAACTGTGATCTTGTCAAAATCAGCCAAGTTTCACGATCTAAAATTTTCGAAATTCTAAAAAACACACTCTCTAAACACCTGATCCTGTCTAAATTGAATAATTATTTAGCCCCTGGTGTGATCCGGTTTAGACTGGTTTCACTTTACATATAAAGTAATAATCATGATGGGTGATGTCCAAAAAACAATTAAAGTTTGTTTTGTTTAACAACACCACTAGATCACATTGAATCACTCTGGCATATAGTCTAAGAGGATACACACTACATTTTTTTCAGTTAGTAGCAAGGGATCTTCCATATGCACCATCCCACAGACAGGATAGCACATACCACAGCCTTCAATATACAAGTCTTGGTGTACTGGTTGGAGCAAGAAATAACCCAACTGGCCCACCGATGGGAATCGATCTGTGTTGAATGTTTACAAAGAACAAAAATATAAAAGAAAAACATGATAATTAAATGTTTTTATACCTTTTCATACACAATTTGCATTACTTTGTATTTTAAAGTTCAAAAAAATAAAATAATCAAAGTTACCTGCCCCTGTTAAGTAGATAGAGCCACCGATCATAAGAAATGCCTGGAGTGTGTCTGTGTAGATGACGGCTGTTAACCCTCCTGCAAGAAAAAAGAAAAAAAGGAAATGTTTTATTTAACAACACACTCAACACATTTATTTACGGTTATATGGCATCACATATATGGTTAAGGACCACACAGATTTTGAGAGGAAACCCGCTGTCGCCACTTCATGGGCTACTCTTTCCGACTGGTAGCAAGGAATATTTTATTTGCGCTTCCCACAGACAGGATAGCACAAACCATGGCCTTTGCTGAACCAGTTATGGATCACTGGTCGGTGCAAGTGGTTTACTCAGAGTTTGGAGTCAGTATCTGGATTAAAAATCGGAGCACTCACTCAGGGTTTGGAGTCAGTATCTGGATTAAAAATCCCATGCCTCGACTGGGATCCGAACCCAGTACCTACCAGCCTGTAGACCAATGGCCTAACCACTACGCCAATCAGGCCAGTTCCTCCTGCAAGAAGTAAAATTAAACTTTGTCATATCAAAAACAAAACAATTAAATAACAATAACATTACCTGTAATTGTTTGTGCAAAAGTGATAAGAACAAAATATAAGTCAAGAATTTTGTAATATATAAAATGAAACAACAACCAATACATGTCCCCTATTAGCAGAAAAATTAAAAATATTTTCTAAATTCAAGGGCCATAACTCTGTGAAAAATGGGGAAATCACCAAGAAATTTAAACTTGATCAGTAACAGTATATGTTCTTTCAGTATCTTCAGGCATTGCAAAAGAAAAAAAAAAGGAAAATTTTTTGTCATATCTCCCAAGTTCAAGAAAGAAAGAAAGAAATGTTTTATTTAACGACGCACTCAACACATTTTTTTATTTACGGTTATATGGCGTCAGACATATGGTTAAGGACCACACAGATATTGAGAGAATAAACCCGCTGTTGCCACTGCATGGTCTACTCTTTCCGATTAGCAGCAAGGGATCTTTTATATGCACCATCCCACAGACAGGATAACACATACCACGGCCTTTGATATATCAGTCGTGGTGCACTGGCTGTGACAAAAATAGCCCAATGGGCCCACTAACGGGGATCGATCCCAGACCGACCACGCATCGAGCGAGCGCTGTACCACTGAGCTACGACCCGCCCCTCCTAAGTTCAAGGGCCATAACTATGTTAACAATGGGTAATTTGTCACAAATGTCAAATTTCATTCGTAACAGTACATGATAAAGTTGTACAAAAAATTTCAGTTTAATATCTCAAGGCCTTCTAAAATAAACAACATCTGGAAAACTATATGTGGGACAGACTGACGAACTGACAGACAGACAGACAGAAACCTATAGTCTATTCCAGTTTGACTGGTAGGTACATGGGATTTTTAATCCAGATACCGACTCCAAACCCTGAGTGATTGCTCCGCAAGGCTCAATGGGTAGGTGTAAACCACTTGCACCAACCAGTGATCTATAGCTGGTTCAACAAAGGCCATGGTTTGTGCTATCCTGCCTGTGGGAAACACAAATAAAAGATCCCTTGCTGCCAATCGGAAAGAGTAGCCCATGAAGTGGTGACATTAGGTTTCCTCTCAAAATCTGTGTGGTTCTTAATAATATGTATGATGCCATATAACCGTAAATAAAATGTGTTGAGTGCATCATTAAACAAAACATTTCTTTCTTTCTTTTATAAAATAATAATTAATTTACCAGTAATTGTATATACAAGTCATAAGAACACAACATAAATAGAGATTCTACGGTAGTTCAAACATTGTCACATTAAAAGAAAAAAAAAGAAAAAAAACAACAACAACAACACATAAATGTGTGTACACCAATGATACAAACAAAAAGGTTGTAGAGATTTCAGTTCACACTTTGTTCACACTTTATTTACACAATAATTAGAAAACTAAACTCACCTGTAATTGTGAGTATAGCCGTGATGAGAACAAGGAGGAAAATACACAAGTACAAATCCCACTTCATACTCTGCTGAATGAAGAACGCTCCCGTTAGAAGATCACCCTGTTGAATGGAGGGGAAAAATATAATATACACATATATACAAAATATATAAACATGATAGTGTCACTTATGAAATGTTCTGAACATCTAGTAGTCAACAGATGGCATTCCGAGTTAAATTTTAAAAAAAGGTTTAAAAAAAATAGTGTACAAAATTTATACATTGTTATCTTTTATAAATTCTATGTGACAACTATGTGACTATTAATTTTCAACCCTTGATTTATTTGTGATAGACAGTTTTGGCCCACTAGATATGCACAACAAGAAGCATATTTATTTACTAGTCATCAGATATTGGAAGTCAAACATTTGGTAAATTTGACATGCAGTCTTAGAAGAAGGAAGAAAATGTTTTATTTAACGACGGACTCAACACATTTTATTTAGTTATATGGCGTTGGACATATGATTAAGGACCACACAGATATTGAGATAGGAAACCTGCTGTCGCCACTTCATGGGCTACTCTTTTCAATAAGCAGCAAGGGATCTTTTATATGCACCATCCCACAGACATGATAGTATATACCACAGCCTTTGACATACCAGTTGTGGTGAGATATCCACAATCAATTATTGCCCCAAAACCAACCTCACATAGTGTTGTGAATATTTACCATCATGGAACCAAATACTTACTGAACATTTTGTGAAGATGTAGAGAACCAAAGAGAGGAAGGCGAAATAAACTCGTATTCGCTGGCCTCCAAATCTCTTCGACAGATACTCGGGCATCGTGTACGTCTGTAATAAAAACAATTAAAAATAAACTCGTATTCGCTGGCCTCCAAACCTCTTTGACAGATACTCCGGCATTATGTACGTCTAGAATAAAAACAATCAGAACAGGTCACTTAATAAAGTCCCAGGGTTCTGAAACAAGACATTGATGAATGCATGGACGGACGGAGGGATGTGTCGATGGATGGATGGATGGATGGATGGATGGGTGAATGGATTGATGGATGGATGGATGGAAGGATGGACACAGGGATGTGTGGATGGATGGATAGATGGATGGATGTGTGGATGGATGGATGGATGGATGGATGGATGGATGGACGGACGGATGGACGGATGGATGGAGGGATGGATGTGTGGATGGACAGAGGTGTGGATGAATGGATGGATGGATGGATGGATGGACGGATGGACGGATGGATGGACGGACGGATGTGTGGAAGGAAGGATGGATGGATGGATGGTTCAATGGATGGATGTGTGGATGGATGAATGAATGAATGGATGGATGGATGGATGGATGGATGGATGGATGGATGGATGGAAGGAAGGATGGAGGGATGTGTGGATGGATGGATGGATGGATGGATGGATGGGAGGATGGAAGGATGGAAGGAAGGATGGAGGGATGTGTGGATGGATGGATGGATGGATGGATGGATGATTGATGGATGAATAGTTAATTGGCTGGATGGAAGGATGGATGGAGGGATGTGTGGATGGATGGATGGATGGATTGAAGGATGGAAGGAAGGATGGAGGGATGTGTGGATGGATGGATGGATGGATGGATGGATGGATGGATGTGTGGATGGATGTGTGGATGGATTGATGGATGGATGGATGAATAGTTAATTGGCTGGATGGAAGGATGGATGGAAGGAAGGATGGATGGATGGAAGGATGGATGGATGGATTGAAGGATGGAAGGAAGGATGGAGGGATGTGTGGATGGATGGATGGATGGATGGATGGATGGATGGATGGATGGATGGATGGATGGATGGATGGATGGATGGATGTGTGGATGGATGGATGGATGGAGGATGAAAGGATGGAAGGAAGGATTAGCGAGATGTGTGGATGGATGGATGGATGGAGGAAGGATGGATGATTGATGGATGAATGGATGGATGGATGATGGATGGATGGATGGATGGATGGATGGATGGATGGAT
>JAECMU010071405.1:0-25545 GCA_016106625.1 Dracogyra subfuscus
TCGGCAATTTCCGCTAAGAGCTCGTATCTGTTTCTTTACGGAGATATTTTAAGTAATTACTTTATTTTGTAATTTTTTTTTTTTTAGGTGATTCAATTTATAATTAATTGTTCATGGTTGGTGCCAAATATAGGTCACGTGTCATGTTTCCTTTAAAGAGTTTGCAGCACAGGCTATTGAACATCATGAGAAGGATCATTTCCATATTCATAACACACAAGTCTAATTTCACCTAGAACTTATTTTTCTTTCACTCATTAAATTTAAAATATAATTTTCATGGACATGATAAGTTATGAAATAAAAATAAAATCAACTTTTGAACATACATGTATCTACTTGTCTGGGGAAGTAGCATCATTTACATGCTACTTGTATCCAGTAATTTCTACTCTAAACCTTGTTCACCCCTCCCCACATAAATTCCTGCACACACATCTGCACCCACTACGTTAGCCTATAGCCAAATGTGAATTAAAGCTGAATTTAGCATAGTTTGTTATCATTAATGTGGGAATCACATTTTTAAAGTCTTTGACTAACTAAAACTTCAATTTGGCTACATATTTGGAAAAATTATATAGCTGAACCAAACAAATAAAATATTTTACTCTTTTTTGCTAATAATCAATGAGATATTAATACACTACGCTAAATATAATGGTAGACACTAACAAAAACACCACACCTGAGGCTAAGTGTCAGCATATCAGAAGGGTTCTCAGATGTTTTTTATCATGGTAAATCCTGGTTGCCTATGACAGCTTACATAAATCATCCAGTTTACTATGAAAATTAACCAATCGAAAAAAAACAGGCTTATATGCCAGTTGTATTATAATATGAACTACTATTGGAAACAGAAGTAAATATCCTAAATGTAGTAAGAATAGAAAGCACTTTACTTCCACAGGGTGGGTACAGCCCGTCGGTCTGTGATAGAGAGTTCCAGGTCCCAGATGGCCCACAAGTGAAGTACTGTGGTGTTGGGTCAACCAGCACTGATGTGTCACCCCGACAACCCACAGTACACACAGTAAACGGCACATCTCCTTGTTCTTTGAAACACGTCTCGTTTCCTCCTCCTCTAGGGTCATCCAAGTCAGGGCAGATGTCAGCTAAAACAGATATAATTAAAATATTTTACAAAATGTATATGTGTACAATAATTAGCCAACTACTAAAACAGTGAAGTGGAATGAAATTTTTTGTGAGCAGAAAATTATTTCAAGTGGTTTTCAAGTAAAGGAACATTTGTATTTCAACAGCATATCAACACATTTTAAACTGTTGGGTTTTTGTTGTGGTTTTTTTGGTAGGAGTGGGGGATTGTTACAAATAGACATCTCAACACATGTTCTTGATTTCTACATTTCACAAAAAACTGCAGTATCAGCAAACTATATCATTCTGTATTCAAATTTATGCATGCCTATAAATGACCTAACTTGAGGTTGGGTTTGAACAATGTAGAATTTATATGGACACATTTTCCCCCCTTGATATACATTATCTGGTGTCAAACATACATGTATAGCTAGTCTATCACCACAAAGCCTACTCATTCAAAAACAGTAATGTATTTTTATAAGCACTTCCCATAGATACCACAGTACCTCAGGCAACCACTGTACCTCAGGCAACCACTGTACCTCTGGCAACCACTGTACCTCAGGCAACCACTGTACCTCAGGCAACCACTGTACCTCAGGCAACCACTGTACCTCAGGCAACCACTGTACCTCAGGCAACCACTGTACCATTGAGCTACATGTCATGTCATGTCATAGGGTTTTACGTGCACATTCAGAACAAGCTGTTGTAGCGCACGCCTGTCCTGGGTGCAGGAGCTGGCCTTGGTCAGCTTCTCCGTCCAGGACAGGAAAGGTGGGGGTGGGAGAGGGTGGACCGCCTGCACTGGCAGGTACAAGGGAACAACAGCAGCCCAACAAAGTCGGTTGCAGGCAGGGTGGGTGGTGGTGGTGCTATGGAATTTTTAATAGAGCAATTAATATGCCAAAGAGAAAAAGGTGAGCTACATACAGAATCCCTGCTTATAAATTCATCCTGTGTGCAAAGTGCATTCAGTACTCAGTACATGCAGCCTACTTACCTGTAATATAAACAGTGAAGGAACATGTGACAGCATTTCCACTCTCATCTTTAGCCTCGTACACCACCACATGATGGCCCTGAGACATGACTGCACCTGTTCAAGTGGAATAACAATAAATATATTAATGACTCAACAGTTTTAATACATGGTGAAAGAGCCACACAAAAACAAAACAAAGACTATATTTGTTCCTTTGAAGAAACAATTGTATCCTTCTGCATGAAATCATTGTGGTTTTTCCTTCCCAAGTTTTCAAGTACTTAGCTTAGTAACTTGTTTAATGTGTCCATATACCACTAGGGTTTTGAACACACCTATCCCGAGTCTGGCCTCCGATAGGATCGGGGGTCTGACTCGGGACAGGGATATTTCATGTATCAATGCTCAGATACATTTAGTTTCTTCTGATTCGGTCATGTTAGATGCTATTTGATATTGCAAAATAATCAGTTCAAACAGAATTGTGAATGTCAATGCAAAGTGCAGTTGATCCTGTCTAATCCAAATTTGAACTACGAACCATGCTAAATTATATTTTTTAAGGATAAAATCATATCTTCCTCAACTATCTCCCTTTTAGTCATAAACCCCATTTCCCCAAATTATCTCCCTTTCAAAAATAAACCATTATTTTTTTTTTTTAATGATCTCTCTTACATTCCACAATCCCCCAACCCCCAAAAACTACAAAAAACAACCATACAGCAATTAGCTTTTACCCCCATACAAACAAATATATAATAAAATTGTACCCCAAAAATCAAAGTACGGTATGTTGAATGGACATGATAAAGTAAATTACGCTTACAACAGTACCTGATTTATAGTTAGATTTCACCATCACTGCTCCATCAAACTGAGGCTCTGTCCAGGTGACAAATGTCCTTGGTGTCAGACTTTCCTTGAACACATTACTGGGGCAGGATATCACCCTTAAAGCAAGTGTCTCTGAAAACAACACGTTATATATAGAGGTGGTTGTTATACAAGATGTCCTCAGTATAGACAGGTGCTTGTTACATGATGAGCATTTTAAAAACAAATGGCTGTTAACTAGCTATGGTGCCTTACATAGATAGGTAAATATTATACAAATGTGGCCAAGTGCATAAAGCACCCTCACACAAAAATTTCACAAGTTCGATCTCGATTATATTGTTTAATCCATGATGATGACATATAGACAATGTATAGGATATGGAGAGTTGGCCCAAACGTCTTTCCCTCTTGCCAGATATTCTCTCTCTCTCTCCGTCTCTCTCTCAGTCTCTCAGTCAAGAAATAAACCTCAGACGCCTTAGTGGTGTTTATGCATGCTCAGTATAATAACACATTATGCTGGGTGCTTTAGTTGAATCCCTCACACAAAGATAAAGTTTATTTTGCTTAATGATATCACTAGAACACATTGATTTATTAACGAGCAATAGGCTATTGGATGTCAAACATTTGTTATTTCTGACACAGTTTTAGTGAGGAAACCCGCTACAAGTTCCCATTAGTAGCAAGGAATCTTTTGTATGCACCATCTGACACAGAGGATAGCACATACCATAGCCTTTGATATACCAGTCGTGGCTGAAACATGAAACAGTCCAATGAGCCAACCGATGGGAATCGACAAGCACTTTACCACTAAGCTATGTTCCTCCTCTTATTATACAAAGTGTCCTTTATATACAGCAGGGTGTTAGAGACTGTGCCCATGATAATCAGGATCAGCTGTAATTAAAGGGACAAACCCTAGTTTTTAAACACTAAGGTATATTTTTCACCTATACCCTAGTTTTAGCCCGTATAAATTGGACACTAAGTTGGGTTAATTGACAAACCTGTAACAAATTTCAATACAACAGAGTGAAACAAGATTCTATGACATTAAAATACCCTTAAAAAAAGTAAATAAACCGCTACTCCATAACCCTTTACTTCTCAGACGCACATGCATTTTTAAAAATATGAAAAATACATTTCGTGGTGTTAAGAACACCAGATTACCAAAAACACTTTGGTTGTATGGAAATGGATATCCTAAGCAATACAATATAAGTAATGTTTGATTTCAGTGATCATAAATGACTCTAATAGTGAAAAATATGCTGTACTGTTTAAACACTAGGGTCTGTCTCTTTTAAGAGAGAATCATACCTCTGATGGGTGTTGTACAGCCAGGAGGATCAGTAAATCCTGGAGGACATGAATTGCGACGTGCACTGGACGGTCGCACAATCTGGGTGTTACCAGCCATCAAATATTCAGACCACCGCAACACGACACCGTTCCTGAATACAGTTTTGGGGTTGTTTACAAGACCACGATTTTCCAATAGAAAGTCTATAAATCGACTGTAGACATTTACTTGAGATACACAACCAACAAACAAACTGGACCGGGGTTCGGACGGTAGAGAATGTGAGCCAAGAGAAAGCCAAATTCTGAAAAAAAACAAGCATTCTGAGAATAATGTTAAAGCAATACCAGGCCCAACAAATGTACATATCTCGTACATTCAAGGCCAATAACTCTGTCAAAATTGGGTAAATCGACATGAAAGTCAAACATCATAATTCAGAATGTATACAAAACATCAGCCTAAGCCACTTTGCAAGTTATAAAAACAGAATATGGAAAATATTTGACAAACAACAGAAATCCATGAAACTCTATACTGCGATAAAAATTCAAAAATTCCAGAATACTTTCATCTGATAATTAATCATTGGTGTTTTAGCAGAATCTTTGAATTCTGACATATATGCATATTTTATAGCTGCATATATAACATGAAATTCATCTCGTTAAGACTCCAGTATTTGGCATCATTCCTCAAAGATAAACATAACACAGTTTTCTTATCCCAAATTATGTGAACAATTCCCTAATTAAACAAAATATTCTAACCTAGGAACTAATTGTTAAATTTGTCAAAGTAAATTACATCAAGTATTATTTCAGTGATACAAGCCAGTATCATGGACAACAAGTACAGTAAATTACACTTATAATGAACATGTTTAGAATAAACTACTGCATAGAATGAACTGGTCGTAAAGTCCCATCTCCCTATACATTAATAACCAACTTGTACAAATGTGTACAGCGATCTATTGCTATAACAAACTAACTATCATGGTTGCCTCTGGTTCATTGAGTATTTTTTATGTATATAATTTCAGAAACACAGAAAATTTGCCAAAGTCAATACCAGGGCCCGTGCTTATAAAACTTAAAGTCTAGACTTTAATAAAGTCCAGACTTTAACATAATGCTATTTGAATGGCATTGCCATGACGTTAAAGTCTGGACTTTATTAAAGTCTAGACTTTAAGGTTTATAAGCACGGGGCCAGAAAACTACTGAAAGCAATACATTAAAAAATTTAAAAAGATAATAAAACTTTTAACTTACTCTTTAGAAAGTATTCTGCCAGAAGCATAGTTAACTAGTCGGTTCTGTACAACGTTATCAAGAATAAGACTCAGAGTTCCGGTATCATTCTGCCAAGACACAGCCAGACTGTGCCACATCCCATCGCTCGACTTGGTGGAGTTATCAAGGAATGGGACAAACTCTTCCTTGTCACTGAAGTACGCGTACAGTCCCTTTTCATTGACGTATAACAGCTTCTTCAGAGAGGACAGAAAACCAGGACTTCTGCAAAAAAGAATACATTGTTATTATTTTATAAAAAGGAGATGTATTTCCATGTAGTATTTGTTTACTGCATCAAGGAGAAACTTATTAGTGTTCATTATTAAATGTTCTTCTTTGCATTCGCTTTTTTATTATTAAATGTTGAAACTGAATGTAAATCAGATGTCTTTTTTTTCTTTTTTTCTTTTTTTTAACGACACACTCAACACATTATAATTACGGTTATATCGGCGTCGGACATATGGTTATGTCGAGAAAAAACCCCAGTGGTTAGCTGACGGGGATCGATCCTAGACCGACAGCGCTTCAGGCAGGCACTGTACCACTGGGCTATGCTGCCCGCTAAATCAGATGTCATTCAATTAAATGTTTTGAACTTACTGTAAATCAGATGTTAGTTAATTACATGTGCAAAAATGTACATATATTAGAATGTAAACTAGATCTTATTCAATTACTACATGTTGAAAATTTGCATCAACTGGAATGTAAAGTAGATGTTAGTTAATTAGATTTGGACAAATGTACATCTATTAGAATGTAAATTAGATGTTATTCAATTACATGTTGTAAATTTGCATCAATCAGAATGTAAATCAAGTGGAATGTAAATTATTGCTCATGACAAGTACATGTTGAAATTCAGATATTATTACACAAGTGTATGCATGTACACATTGTTAGAAAATTGTGAAATTAGAGAGGAAACCTATCGCCGCCACCCTACTGAGTATTAGCTTTGGCTCTTTTACATATACAATAATAGAGGAAGGGCAAAACATTCCACAGGCTTTGATTAGTTGTGGGACAGTGGCTGGGATGGAATAAAAACCTGATGGATCGACCAATACGACCCATTGCACCTCATGTGCATGCTTTCACCATAGCCACATATATTCTTCTACAACAAACATCTTAAAGAAAATGTTCTAGTTATATGATTATTAACGATAAGAGAAATTTAAAATATTAAACATTGATGTAAATATAGTCAATGCAAGTGTTCTTCTATATTCCAGAAAGCATGGTGTGAGATTTAGCTCAGTGGGTAGAGCACTCACCTGACAGGCTTGGTTCATGGGATTAAATCTCCTCGGCAGACCCATTCCCCACCCTCTCTGAACCAATGTCCCACAATTAATATATTAAAGGTCATGGTATGTGCTGTCCTGTCTGTTGGAAAGTGCATATAAAAGATCCATTGCTACTAATTTAAAGATGTAGCAGGTTTTCCCTAAAGACTGACCAAATGTTTGACATCTGATAGCCGATCATTATTTTATCAATGTGCTCTAGTGGTGTTGTTAAACAAAACAAACTTCAACATTTGCCGAAAGTATTTGGTAAATATGCTGACCTTGTTTCATAGAGACTGAGGAAAGTCCCCGCTGATCCCGCAGTGGAAAACTTGAACCACGCGGAGACACTGAGCCCATCTGTCCATGTGACGGGTATGGCATACGGCAGATATGCACTTCCTCCATTCACGGAAGACTTGAAGCAGATGTCATAGTCTATGTCAATATCTGAAACATTCATTATGGTAACTACAATCACTTAAATACACTTCACTAATTAAATTCATTTATGTTTGCATAATTATTGTATAGTTTATACCAACAAACAATATGCCTCTGTAGCAATATAATTTTAACAATTTAAAATAACTGAATTTAATTCCAAGCAGACATAGTTATATGTATGTATATCAATGTTTTATTTGTCTTTGCAAAGAGCTATGCCTGAAAAATAAATATATTACTCACAGTTGTTGTAACTGTAAAGTTAAAAGCAAAACTTAACATTTATATATACAGTAACTTTTTATTTCTCTTGTCAGTTTTGCCAACAATCTAATTTTGTTTGACACAAATACTCTGGGTGAAATTAAAAGTGATTAAATATCTATACCATTAGTACAGTCAGGTGTTGCCTTCCCTAGAGGACATCTACAAAAGTGTCTGTCGACCCCCTCGAAACACGTCGAGTTGCCTGGACACACAACATTCTGACAATATTTAATTCTCGTTTCACATCTTCTGCCTGTGAATCCTGCACACAAATAAAAAACAAAAGGTTTTGAAATAATCAATTCCCTTCTTCCAGTAGTTAACTGTAACATATTATACATTAAAAACCGTAACACTGATTACTTACAGTGTCTAATTTTTTATTATATAAGAAAATTATATTTAAATGGCATAATAAATATTACTGGTGTAAAAAGAAGTTTTTTTCATACATGCGGAAATGCAAGATTTTTTTGTTTCCAGTATAGTGAATTAATGAAGTTTAGAAATAGTACATGACATTCTTCATTCCAGAATTTATACCCAAACAAATGAATTAATCACCCTATGAAATTCTAAGGGACCCTGATTTACCTTTTGATAAAAAATGCAATTTATTTTATTTATCCCTAGAAAGGTCTTTCATCTAAATGGATGTACTGGTAACCAAAATTTTAGAGACTGCATGGCATCCAGTGTGGCATCCATGACATGTAATGCTTGGTTGTAGCTTGGTTGTAGCTTGGTTGTAGCTTGGTTGACCCACACCGACTGGGGGAATGAGAAGAAGGGTGGATGCTATCATCTCAGTACATGGTGATTCCACTTGCTATTGATGTTTAAGACAAGGGTTGTCTTTATGATATTACAATGAATGTTTTTCTGACAAAAATGGTCAATTATAGCTAATCGTAGAATTTCCCCAATCACTAGTTATTGTGGCTCTCATTTTGCCTCATCAAAACTGTGTTATTAATAGAATTAAAATATTGAACAGTGCGATTATTATTTGTGTTTCTGATAGCAGACCCATCTTTCAGATAACATTAACTTTTTTGTTATATTTTAGACTGGATGTGAGTAAGAACATTTCGTTCGACAGTCAGGGTAGAACAAACGGGGTGGGATGTGTGCTTAATCGTAAGTCATCTGTGTATATTTTAAAATCAAGTAGGAAGAATTTAAACAGATCTTCTACTGACCTGTGGTACAGGAACACAGAACATCAGCATCTGCCGTTCGTTTACATGTGCCGCCATTTTGACAGACAGAGTTGGTGCAAGAGTTATCAATAAACAAATGGCATCCATCACCTGCTTTGTCTGAGAACAAAAATAATACACAAAAAAATAATAAACAAAAAATAATATTAACAAGAAAACAACATTAGTCATCTCAAAATATTTTTAAAAAGACAATCATGCATTTGACTACAATAAAGTGGCATTCCCTGAAATATTTTTATTATCTAAGCATATAGAACAGAAAATCCCATTACGTTTGGTGCCTATATGATGCCGCGCTCATCATTGATTTCATTATACTGGCTTATCCAGGTCAAAAAACAAAGCCATTATTTTGAAAGTGGGACACTTTTGATGGGCTCCTACCGATCTCGGTTTTCAATGGCTTATCACAAGTATGAAATTCCCCAACAAGAGATCACATGAGATTTTGCAGTTTTTGAACAAATTTAACTGTCTTGATTGAGGGGGGTGGGGGATTTGGCTTGACATTTTGACAGTGGCCAGCAGTTGGCATACACATTACATGTAAGGGGGTGTTACTAATTACGTAACACTCTTGGGGTAGAGGAAGAGGGTACTGTGTTCAATTTAGTTAAAAAAATTCAAGTTTATATCTTATTTTTTATTCATTTTTAAGACCTAAAAAGGTGTTTTTCGGAAATGCTCGTTCAGTCTAGGATCGATCCCCATCGGCAGGTATATTAAAAGACCATGTTATGTGATATATCCTGTCTGTGGGATGGTACTTATAAAATTCTCTTGCTAAAAAACCCCAATGTAGTGGGTTTCCAAGGCGCGTGTGCAGGGATTTTAGTGGAGTTTCGGTTATAGACTGTCTTGAGCGAAGTTTATGTGGGGCATTTCAATTTTTGTAAGCTTGCGTAAGTAAGGGTTTTGACCTCCAATACCCGATTCCTCTCTAAGATTATATGTCAAAATTACCAAATGTTAGACATTCAACAGCAGATGGAAGGAAGGATAGGATATGTTTTATTTAACAACACACTCAACACATTTTATTTACGGTTGTATGGCATCGGATGATTATTCAATCAATATGCTCTAACGTTGATGTCGTTAACCCCGCTAACTTTACCCTTTTCAAACGAAATAATATTTATTTGAATTTGTCGATTTTAACACGTAAAATTAAAAAGTGAAAACATTCATTGTCTACTTTAGTATATTTTATTTAAAAATATATACATGATTAATGTGTTACTAGTATACAAACTAAACTTTAAAAGTTCTACTAACACTTTATAAAATATTAATTCTTAAATAGGAAGGTACGACTGTCGATAATACGTTGTCAAGATCAAACCAGTTTTAATGAAAGACTCTAGTACCGTATCCTCAACCAAACGTTCTTCGTACAGCGCAAGATTTGTCTTTTAATTTTTTGAGATGAACCTATGCTAGCTACGGCCCAGTAACTGGATGTCAAACATTTGGAAATTCTTACTTATTATTAGAGCATTAGAGAAAACCTGCTTCATTTTTCCATTAGCAACAAGAGATCTTTTGTGAGCACTTTCCCACACAAACCCTTTGATATATACCAGTCGTGGGACACTGGATAAGCCGATAAAAACAGAGCGTGTTAATGAAGTAGATTTACCTGCAGGGCAGGTATTAATGAAGTAGACTTACCTGTGAGGCAGGTGTTAATGAAGTAGACTCTTCTGTAGGGCAGGTGTTAATGAAGTAGATTTACCTGCAGGGCAGGTGTTAATTAAGTAGACTTATCTGCAGGGCAGGTGTTAATGAAGTAGACTTACCTGTGAGGCAGGTGTTAATGAAGTAGACTCTTCTGCAGGGCAGGTGTTAATGAAGTAGATTTACCTGCAGGGCAGGTGTTAATGAAGTTGATTTACCCGCAGGGCAGGTGTTAATTAAGTAGACTTATCTGCAGGGCAGGTGTTAATGAAGTTGACTTACCTGCAGAGCAGGTGTTAATGAAGTTGACTTACCTGCTGGGCAGGTGTTAATGAAGTAGACTTACCTGCAGGGCAGGTGTTAATGAAGTTGACTTACCTGCTGGGCAGGTGTTAATGAAGTTGACTTACCTGCAGGGCAGGTGTTAATGAAGTAGACTTACCTGCTGGGCAGGTGTTAATGAAGTTGACTTACCTGTGAGGCAGGTGTTAATGAAGTAGACTTACCTGCAGGGCAGGTACATGCAGCATCTGTGCTGTTGACGATGTAGCAGACAGTTTGTTTGACACATGGGTTAGCCACCTGACACAGGCTGGGAATCCTTTGACACAGTGGACCAAATGAGTAAGAGTTGCAGCTGCAAACGGAGAGAGAGGAAAGGAATGTTAGCATATCAACACCTCAGAACATTTTTGAACTATGGCAGCTATTCCTGCCCTGCTATGGTAAAAGGCAGCAAGTAAGGTATTTAGGATTTTTAGAAAATCACTTTTTTTGTTAAAGGCTTTATTGAATTTTATTATTTTTCAAACTGAGTGTTTCATCGAAGATATTTCTCTGGTATCTGTTTGCATTATTTTTATGTTTATTTTAAAACATCACAATTCATACAATAACCCATTTTATTAAATACCTATTAAATTTTACTATAGTGATAAAAACATGTTCAAACCATGTGATAATGTTTTTCTTGTATCACATATATGTGTGATCTAGACCAGAACCTTTTTTTAATTATTGGAGTCGGTGCCTTTTTATTACCGACATCTTGTCTGATTTACAAATTAGATTACAAATCATATTTGAAACATTACACATGACTGCAGCAAAGTATGATTCTTAACGTTAAGTAAATCCATGAAAGGAGAATTGATTAATAGATTTAAGAAAGTGTATTTATGACATTAAATTAAAAACTGTTTTTATAAAAAAATAAAAGAAGAGATGTTATGTTATGTAATAAATACAGAACTTCACATATGTTGTTTTCACTTCCTATTTATTGCACTCATTTATTTTGTGTAAAATAAACTTATTCAATAAGAAGCAAAAAATAAGATATGTGAAGTTCTGTATATTTAAACCATTTTGAGTTGGGGATATTTTTAATTTTACTTTCCCACAATGACATTTCATAAACAAGTTATGGGCCTGAGCCTTTACCCATCCATTTTCAATGGATGGCAGGGAAAAACTGCGGATACGGACCTTTCTTAACAACTGAAATAAAGCATGCTAATTATCACTTATAGTCCGTTCCATCCTCCTACAAAAATCTTTTACGTAAATAATTTCAGTTTGGCTTGATGGTAATAACAAAAAATATTTTATTTTTTTTGCAAATTAGAAACAATTGGCTCAGAAATAAATAACGTTTAGTAAATTCCATAGTATGAAAAAAGGCGTTCTCTGTAGGATGAACTACAGGTGTTCACAATCCCATACATACTAATGAAATAACAATAAGAAGCAGTTTCTAAAATGCTATCTATTTTGATAAACAAACCATAAATCACTATAACAGAACATCACTACCATCCTCCAACATGCAGAATGGAAAACAGCCTATGGTATTCAGTTCAAGGGATAGTATCAACCTTTTTTTGTTTGTTTCTGAAACAAATCCTATAATAAATTGTCTGCCATAGGAACTAGTCTAGGTGAATCAGTCCTACGACTCATCACAACTCAGACTTAGTTTCTGAGATATATCACACCAAACTCTGAAATCTGAGTTCTGAATTTGAAATCAAAACTCTAACATGATGTCACAGTCTAAGTGTGATCCTTGGGTATAGACCTGAACATTTTATTTGAATGGCTTTTGATATTATAAAGGAAAGGAGAATCTGTTTTAACAATAGAGAATGTGAAATGTATGGCACTGGGATAACTATGGCCTAATTATATTATTTAATTGGCACCCTTTAAATTTAAAAACAAGAGTCATATGGCATAAACAGGCACCCATTAAATACGCAACATATAATAACTGTGACATATGGCCATACTGTTTAACTGGCATCTATTTTACATGAAACATACAGTAATTAGACATATGATGATCTAACCACAATGTTTAGTTAGTAAATTGAAAAACACAATATTATGCCCTAACTTATTAAACAAACAAACCAACAGTGTAATACTAACGTGCAAGTGAAATCATTGAAGAGTGGAACACACTCAGCTCCGTTTGGACACGAGTTCTGTGTACACCTGTTGACGAGGACGTCACAGTGCTGACCCGTCCACCCGGGAATACAGTCACACGTGAAACCTCCGAGATGATCAAGACAGGTTCCTCCATGAAGACACGGCTCACTCTCACACTCATTGATCACAGACTACAAAAGTATATAGAAATATATTTTTTTCTTATCTTTTTTTATTATCCCACTGCCCCCTTTCCTTTTTCTCCTTTGAATTCCATCTCATTTTTTCCTGATCTGGCAACTCCTCCTATCTTTCAACTTCTTTTGCTGTCCACCTCCACATCCCAGGCATTGTCTCTCCAACCACGACTGGTGCTTGTCTCGTCTGTGCCACACACCTGCCATTCCCCATCAGCTGTGGGCTTAGTCTGTCCACTTCGGGGAGTGTTCGGTAACTACTTTCTGGCATTGTTAAGAGGCACTTGTAACCACCTACTATGCACCCCTACTACCGGTGGTCGTTAGTTAGTGCCGTGGGTCAGACCAGCTTTATTACCGGCAGAGGACAAGGATGCCAAGTGGGTGCAGGGAAATACACAGAGACTGCACCCGTGGAGGAAGTTGAGACAGGTTGGAGATGGTGTGGACAGCTCAGATGACAGAGTCGGACGAAACTGACAGAAAGGATCGAAACAGATTGAAATCGTGGGAGAAATTGGAAAGTTTGAAATATTTAACGTGATGTATGATAGTTCTTGATAATAAACACAAGATAGAGAATAATTAATGACTGGCTGCATAAAAAAAGTAATGAACGGTTTTATCTACAGTTCACCATATAACTTAAAGTAAATAAACAAAATGTTTGATATTTTCTCATCTTCCTCTGTCCTTCCTCTCTTCTCACTTTCTGTCCATCTGTCTAGGAAAGAGGAAAGCCCGCCTGACTGCCCACTCTCTCTCTCTCTCCCTGTTTCTCTCTTTGCTACAACACTAACATCTATATGATGATAATATTTCCTTGCCTGAATCCTTATAATATCACAAAGTTTAAATTTATTATTCTTAAGAACTGAAGTGTGTTATTACTCTTAAACAATGAGGAAAATGTTTTATTTAACAATGCACTCAACACATTTTATTTACGGTTATATGGCATCAGACATATGGTTAAGGACCACACAGATATTGAGAGAGGAAACACTCTATTGCCACTTCATGGGCTACTCTTTTCGATTAGCAGCAAGGACTCTTTTATATAAACCATCTCACAGACAGGGTAGCACATACTACAGCCCTTGATTATACCAATTGTACTCTTAAAGAAGTCTAAAAAACAGTAAGTTTCTAACTTGTAAGACTGTTTTTTTAAGACAAAACAAATTCTGTTATATTTATGGTTTCTTACAGAACAGTTTTTGCCAGTGTATCCAGCTTTACAGTCACAGGTGTAACTGTTGGCTCCGTCAATACACCGAACAGAACCAGCAAAATCGCATGGGTTGGGACTACAGTCATCAACGTTCTCCTCACACAGATTACCTAGAATACAAGTTATGTTCATCTGTAATTTAATAGGTGAAAAAGTAACTAATATAATGAAGTACCAAAAAGCTATTAAACTATATTACTCATACAGTTCAGTTAGATTTAATGATAAAAATTTCAAGAACATATATCACATTTTAAAACATATTTCTTACATTTTTAATATGGAATATATTTTTCAAGTTTTACAATATCTATTACAAAATTGACTGTATTACACTTTTTTTTTCAAATGCAATGATTTGTTTTTTAAATCAATTCCACAAAAATACACCTTACAATTTCAGCAAATGTTAAGCATCAATCCATTCCAGCAAATTTTAAACAACAATATTTTCAAGAAGAATTATGAAATATTTGACAGGCAATAGCTGATGAGTAATTAATCAATGTGCCTTCATAATGTCATTAAACAAAACAATATTTCTGCTTTTTTTAAGCACCACCCGAAAATTAGTTATTCTACTTTTGTAGTTTGATGTGAGCCCTGTAAAATATAAGATATGCTGATGGAAAGAAATAGGAACACATAACATCAGATGTTGAAAGCAACTAAAACTTCTGTCAACAATATTAGTAAGTTGACCATGCTACTGCAAGTCAATCCCACATTGCAGACATTCAGTCCCATATTAATGACATTCAATCCCACATTACTGACATTAAATCCCACATTACTGACATTCAATCCCACATTAATGACATTCAACCCCACATGACTGACATTCAGTCCCACATTACTAACATTCAATCCCACATTGCAGACATTCAATCCCATATTATTGACATTCAATTCCACAGTACTGACATTCAATTCCACATTGCAGACATTCAATCCCATATTATTGACATTCAATTCCACAGTACTGACATTCAATCCCACATTGCAGACATTCAATCCCATATTATTGACATTCAATCCCACATTATTGACATTCAATCCCATATTAATGACATTCAATCTCACATTACAGACATTCAATCACACATTATTGACATTCAATCCCACATTATTGACATTCAATCCCATATTAATGACATTCAATCTCACATTACTGATATTCAATCCCACATTACTGACATTCAATCCCACATTACTGACATTCAATCCCACATTACTGACATTCAATCTCACATTACTGACATTCAGTCCCACATTACTGACATTCAATCCCACATTACATTTCTCTATTTTATACAGGCATAACTTAACTACTCTAAGACTACTAGTGAATTAAATTTAGTCTCAAATACTATGTATTCCCTGGCTTCTTTTAATTAAAAGAAGATAATTTTCCCTACCAGTAAATCCATCCGGGCAACTACAAGTGAAGTTATTGAAGCCGTCATGACATGTTGCACCATTGTGACATGGCTGTCCAGCGCAGTCGTCAACACTATGTTGACATCGATGTCCGGTGTAGCCCAGGAGACAGCTACACTGGAATCCACCAACAACATCTTCACAACTTCCTCCATTTTCACATGGGTTGCCCTGTTCAGCACACGTGGCGAGCATGGTGCAGTTTTTATTCTGGAAGACTTCAAATAGAAAGTTAAAGAAAATAAAGATTATTGTTATTATTTAGCAATGAAGATGTACAATGGAATGCAGATGACATGGAAATCAGTCATTTTTAAAATATGAATAATAAGAAAACAGAATTATTATTTAGGATTGAAGATTTGTCATGAAAAGCATATACAAGTTAGTATTTCAATAACATTTACTCTAGGTATGCAGACACTGAAATAGTAATGAAGGATTTATAAATATAATTTTGTATTTCAAAGATATGGAATATTATAATAAAAATACAGATGTGGGTATTTCAGTAATATGTAAATAATGCAATAGTACTGAACATTTGTAATGAAAAGCATATTGATGCTAGCTTCTCAACATTTGACATAAATATATGCAAACATTAAAATCATATTAAGATTTATGATGAAAGCACATAGAAGTTAAAACAATGACATCTTCAATGAAACAGTTGGCTTATTCATATGAATAAGTCCTGGGTGCACATTCATCATGTTTTAAACTGGGTGACTACATATTCACTGTAGGCACAAGAAGGAACAACTGTTTTCTTCAACAACAAGCTCAACACATTTCTATTTACAGTTACATGGATCAAAGAAGGCCGCCAGGTTTAGGACTTCACAGTGAGGTTATATTTGTAACAACAATTCTGCAGAATATGTCTCATAGGAGAAAATATATTAATTTCATCTTCTCCCCCAACCTTTTTTCCTCATAACTGTTTACAGTTGCATGTCAACTAATAAAATGTGTAAAAGAGTGTGGGTAGCACCAAATGTTGGTGTAACCTCCATATACAATTCTAGCTTTGCTAATGTCATGACTACATGGGCGTAATTTTCTGAAGAAAAAAAAAGTAGGGGGGGAACCGTTAGTGATAAATATTTTGGAGTAGGGGGGACCACAATGCAAATGGCCAAAAAGTGGGGGGGGGGGACATGTCCCACCTGTCCTCCACCAAGTGACGCCCATGCATGATTAATCTAGTTATATACGGTATATACATTTTTTTTAGCATGCTAGATGTGGGATGTACATAGCAGGTGCATTGCTATTTGTGTAGACTGAGCATTTAAATAAAGAGATACATGTACTCTGTTTAACCTTCTGATTGTGTCAGCTGATTTCATAATTAATTTGATCGTTTTACTGACAATAAAAATCACCAAATATTAGGACATGAATCATAGTTTTTCTTAAATTATGGCCAGAAAACCAGTTATTGAGAATAATGGACATACATACTGGACAACTGGCCACAAATGCCTGTAAGTAAACATGACTTTTTCAATTTTTGCCTAATTTTAATCAACATTAACTGATCTAAAATATCATAAAAATTATAAAAATCCACTAAAATAATACTTACCGATTCAAATCTAAAAATTATAAACTTGTAAGCAATCAATGTGGTTTTTGGCAAAAATGAATCCAGTAGTCTAAAGGTTAATAGCTTTAGATTAAATACAAACCTCTGGTTACAGAACACTGAAAGCGGACTTCCAAATCTGGACATGGTGTGAAATTTGCAGTGTGAACCCCAGCAGTACAGTTCAGCCCCTCCAGACTACACACACGCTTGTCAAACGAAGCTGAAACATTATCCTGTATTCGACACTTCACACTCAGAGGAAGAGAGCTTTTACATACTTCAATCCCAATCTAAAAAACAAATAAGTTTTTTGTTTTAATTGTAATATAATAATCAGTACAGATGCTTTTAAAATATACAATAGGGCAAGCACTCACGAACACAAAAGAATTAAAGAAACAACAATATAATTGACAAAATACAGCCTGATAATTTACATAAAAGGATAAAAGAAACAATAACATAATGTTTAAAATACTGCCTCATAATTTACCTTTTGTTTAATCTTGTTTGTCTTAAACGTTTTTTAAATATATATATAAATGTGAAATATAAATCTTACAGTTAACAGACTACTTCTTGTTTCTACATCATGGCCAGCCACAGTAGGTCTGTTCGTGTTGTACCATGGTGTCCAAAAATCATCTGTAAAGAAAATGTAATAAAAACATATTTTCAGACTTAAGAATGTTGTCAAATTCGAAAAATTCAAATTTATTGCCTATATAATGAAACAATGATAGGATTCATAAAAGTATTTTTTATTTATTAATAACTGTATTTACTAATTAGCAAATGTGTCATTGAATATTTGCAGTTATGTACCGTACGACTCTGTAGCAGATCATTTAAGTAACAGAGAAACTAAGACAAAAACACTCACATTTATGGTTGCATACCATCATGACTTGGTCAAAACATCTTTTGGTCTTTCTCTTGTGGAGATATAAGCTTAAATATGCTAAAACTTCTAGTAATTCACATTATGTCAAGAACTTTTTTTTAAACAATATCAAAGTTGACACACTAAAAACACTAAATATTTTATCGCACTTTACCCAACTTACCGACTTGGTGTGAACACAGTTTGGTGTAAACTCTACAACAGCTGTCTCCTCGTGTGGACTGCAAACTCTGGTTACTGGTCAACAGTGAACACGATCTAGCCGAGATATTGTACACAAAACCAACATAACTGTCCACAGCTCCAGACTCCACCCGTCGCATACAGTCCGTCTCTGCTACATTATTCAGAATGGTAGCAGTCTGGGTGTTAACTGTAGTTCGTGTCCTGACTTTGTATTGGCAGTGCAAACCTTTAACAATAACAAAAACATCAATATAAATAAGGATTCTAAGAGTTCTGCTGAAGCAATATCGGGCCCAACAAATTTGTGTATCTTCTAAATTCAAGGGCCATAACTCTGTCACAAATGAGTAAATCACCATGACAGTCACACTTGATCTGTAGCAGTACACAGTAAAACTAAACACAGAATTTTATCTCTATATCTCAAGACTGTATTGTTTTATGTTTTTTGAGGAAAACAGATGCAACCGTGGCCCACATTAGAAATCAGCATTATAAGAAACATAGAAAGATATGTGATTGAACTTTGTGTGGGAGAATCAGATAGCAGGCACACGTGCCTTCAAAAGTAGTTGTTAACTTACAATTAATACTAATACCAAATTGTTTCTAGAGATAGTAGGTAAGAAAGGAAACTGGACAAATCTTAGCTACATTTTGGTTACATTTGAAGCTACATATATGATATAAAGTTAAAAAAACTTGATTTTTCTTTGATGTGTAATTCTTTTTCATTGAACACAAAAAACCCAGATTTTTCTCCCTGATTTTTGTTTGATATCTTGTTCTTACTTGTTGAACACAAAAAATCCCGATTTTTCTTTAATGTCTGTCTTTTTTTATTGAGCACAAAACAAATAACTATTGTTTGTTTATGTCTTGGTCTTTCTTACTGAATACAAGAGTCATGTCTATTCAATACGGAGGACATGAATATGCTTGATAACAATACTATATTGCCATGTACAATGTACTAAGAAAAAAAGACTTATAGTTCAAAGTTTTTGGCAATTGCATCCCAAGGTCTCAAAACTGATCTTTGAACCATGTCCCGACGCCATATAACTGTAAATAAAATGTGTTGAGTGCATCGTTAAATGAAACATTTCCTTTGTTCCTTCCTCGAACCATGCCCACATCATCATAAGTTTATTTAGTTTTTCTTAAATAACTAAAAACTAACTCTTTACGTGATAACAAGGCAATGTGTCAATATCTAAAATTTAAGAGAAGAAATGAACTTACCAAGACTGTAACCATGGTTACACAGACATCTTGGTAAACCTGTGATGGGATCGTCGACACAGCTGACAGAGTTTCCGCAGTTTGTTACAGCACACGTTCTGAGTGGGGACTCACAGGTGTCACCGGTGAAACCCTCGTTACAGACACAGTCAAAACCTCCAGTCACATTAATACACATGGCTCCATTCCGACAGGGGGACGACTTGCACATATCTGCAGATAATTATATAACATACAAGACAAAAAATATATTCAAAATATAAGAATAATGAATTCATCATGCTATTTAAATTCTTCAGGATTCGTTTACATGACTATAAGCAATTATACTGTCTGATGTCAGATCTACTAATGGGCATATCCTTCATAGTACTTACCTATTTGATTCCCACAGGAAGAGCCGAAATATCCTGCAGGACAATCACATTTCCTCCAGTACTGGTTGACTTCTGTACAAACTCCACCATTAGAACACGGAGACCTTTCACACACACTCTGAAGCCTGGTCTCACACCTGTGTTTAAATAAAAAAATTCCAAAAACAATTATGCATGTGTATATGTCATAAAAACCAAAATTACACTAAAAAGGTTTAAAACAAATTAATTTCAATATATTTGTAAATACCTATTGTTTCTCAGAAATAGTTAACACACTTTAGCAAATTGTATAGTTTATATTTTAAAATAGCCCATTGTTGTGAATACACTAAGAAATGTGTAAGTTAACAGACCAGAGGATGCATTGTTGTCTAGCAGAGAATAAAAGAGCTTTGTGAATTAGGCCACTGGTTTAAAGATTCATCAACTAATGTTCCATTTCTATAAATCTTTTTGGAAAGTGTATACAAAGTAATAGTAGTGGACTACTTCTCCTTGTTTTGTGCCGATCTTACAATAATATATACCATAATTAAATTTAAAGCTGTAATTCTAAACATATTTTTGCTATTTAACTATTCTGAATAGATCATCTACATTATTTTTCTCCCCATGACATACAAATAGTCATTGTCCTCTTTATGCAGTAACAGTGATAGAAATAAGCAGACATTTTCACTAGTCCACCGGACAAGTACATCTAGAAATCTACTTATATTATGTTAACACTAGGTTTTTTTCTGCTCAAAATGAAACTGCATCGAAAAAAAAAAAATTGTCCATAAGACAACCATTGAGTAAAAATTGTTTGTCCAAGCACATTTTCAGTTGTTGAGACAAACGGACAACTGTTTATTTTGAACACTGCAGTAATTATGTAGATATTTCAAAATAAAACCTGTCCGTTTTTCCTTACAAGTAAATATCAGCTTGGACAAACAAAATGTACTTCTATGGTTGTACTGTGGACAAGTAAGAATATTCAATGCAGTTTAATTTGATCAATTAAAAACATTGTCCTTGTACATTTTAGTACTTTAATAAGACAAATCATATATTTGGACACCTGAAAATATTGGTGGACAAGAAGATTTCTAGTTGTACTTGTCTGGAGGACTAGTAGAAAATGTTGCTAATTTTTATCACTGATAAAGCAGTAGCAAATGCAGAGGGTCCTGGGGTCCAGATCCCCACCTTTTGAAAACTGACCATAACCTTTAAGGGGAAACGTGATTATATCAAATGTTCTGTGTAAAAGGAGAGATGAGTCATTACATTTGTACCTCCCACTTTCAGAAATTCTGCATCCCTGCCTGTAAAGTGTATCAACTTCCCACTAACTAACAGCATACTTTCTCTACATTAAGGCAGCAGACTATAACGACTCATCATCGTAAAAACACCAACATGTATTAAAACAGTTGCTGTTTTGTTCATATTATGCATTAGGAAATTATGACAGAAACATTCAAACTAACGTGTTTATACCTACCAATGTCTTAACAGTTTTGAGAGAGAGAAAACAAATTTGAACTAGAATTTTCTTGCCTGCCTCTGTCTATAAGCTTAATTATTTCCTCAATCGTTCCTGAAGGATAAGTTTACATACACTGGCATAACTGAGTCTTTATTTTTTGGGGGGCCAAAGGGGGGCAAGACCTTCATCGGGGGGGGGGGAATGATGTATTTATTGTGTACAATCAAATGTCAAATGGGGGGGGGGTGCAATGGTTATGCCACTGTTTACATACCGGTCTCCACTGAAGGACGAAAGGCAGGTACAGTTGAATCCATTGAGCTGATCGACACAGATACCATGTTCTCCACACACGTCTGGTCGACAGTCATTCACGTTGGTCTCACATCTAACACCATTTGTACCTGAAACGAAATAACTCTCCTAAGTTTCAAAAAAGATTGCTTAGCTGAAATACACCACTGATAGTTTATATGTAATTGTTTTAATAATTCTTTCTAAACCACCAATACTTTTTGTTCCATAAACTCCAAAAGGTTTTGACGGCACTATAAAATTTAATGTAATCCATGACTTGTTTAATGGATAACCTTTCTTAACACTGCTGTCATTATAACAAAGATAACAAAAACTATAAAAGATGAACATGTTATTACCAAATATATTATTTTCTAATAAGATTTGTTTTTAAATATACTAAACAACTGACTGTTCTATTATCTCCAGAATTTGTTTTTTTTATTACTATACCGTCAATTATGTGTTGTGGTTTTTTAGGGTATTTTATTATATATTTTTTTAATAAAGATATATTTATATTTTATTATAATGAATATTCCTGGCTATGAACCAACCTGTGGGGCATCGACACGAGAAACCTGACAGTCTGTTTGTACACATCCCTCCATAATAACAGGGCTGAGAAGCACAGTGGTTGATCTGAATCTCACAATACCGACCAGTGAAACCTGCAATAGAGTAAACAATAGTCAGGATTGTTAAAATAATCCATGTGACCAATGAATTTCATCAGTTATTGTGAAAGTAAGAATGAAATGTTTTATTTAACGACACACTCAACACATTATATTTACGGTTATATGGCATCAGTCATATGGTTAAGGACCACACAGATTTTGAGAGGAAACTCTTTCTGATTAGCAGCAAGATATCTTTTATTTGGGCTTACTACAGGCAAATAGCACAAACCATGGCCTTTGTTGAACTAGCTATGGATCACTGGTCAAAAAGTACAAATATAGTCTGTTGTATTTACAGCTATGGATCAAGCAGTATCTGCGCTTAACTTTTTTTTTCAGTTGCCATCTGGGCAAGTAGTGACAACACTTTCACTTGCCCGGATCTATTTTCACTAGCCCGAATAATATTTTCTAAAAAAAACAAAACAATATTGCAACAAATTATAAGAGAAAACTTTTATTTTGAGTATTATCCTGAACTCAGCCAACACACTCTTTAAATAAATAACACCCCACCCCATCTCAATGAAATAATAATAATTAAAAAGCCCTAAAATATAATGTTCAGTGGATGCAAAACACAATGAACACCAATGTAGTAACTTGTAATTAAAGTCATCAAGGCTTGTCAAGGTATGCCGGCCAAACAGTGTATTGCAGTGTTTCATTTATGTCAGCAGTGTTTCTTTGATCTGCCAGAACCAAAGTGCTGTTGGTTATAATTTAAAAAAGGGTGCGCACATGAACTCTTGCACGCCTGTGTTTACAAATGTTACTGGCGAGCTCTCAATCGAACGCAACTAGAAATTTACCAAACGAATAAAACTGAATCAAGCCGAACGGTGAAAACAAAATGGCGGCCATCGATGTATGAAAACATGACATGTGTTTACATTTTGTCATGCAGTACGTTAACTCTTTTGTCATGCCGTAATGGTTCAAACGATCAATTAAGCAGAAATCAATGAATGTATATTAAAACAAATTTAATAAACCTATACACTTGAATACAAAAGTTGGTTTTACGTTTGACAACTCGGGGAAAATGCAAATTCCGTTTATGCTTGGCGATTCTGTGATTCCATCCGCGATTACGTGAACGCAGAAAATCGGTACCCCTATACTATTCTTATATATGTAAAAGAAGACCTACACTTTTTCATGGTGCAAAGTAGGCTACATAGCTGTACTTTTATTTATTTATTAATTATTGATTAAAAAAAAATCGGTCGCCAGGCGGGCGGCAACCTTACTGTGGGTTTTCAGTCGCCCGTCATTGTTTTTAGTCGCCGGGGGTGATCGGGCGACCGTTAAGTACGGACCCTGTGCAAGTGGTTTACACCTATCTATTGAGCCTTGCAGAGCACTTACTCAGGGTTTGGAGTCTATCATCTATTCATTCCAATGTTTCCTCTTGTTGCATTTAAATGGCTTGTTTAAACACGCATCTAGTGACTGCAACAGAGAAGTCGTTCCTGTGGGTATGACTGCTTTGTGTGTTTTCATGCTTCATAACATTTTCTTGATGCTGTCCATCAAATGAACAGGAAAAAGGTCCCAAACCAACAGCGACGGGCGATTCAACAGTGCCCCGGGCCTTTTATTCCACACATCCATCAGCCACTGGTGAAGAACTTCCTCATCGACCCATTTCTTTGGTTGTGTGGCTACAAAAACACCCAGCATCTTTTCCTTGGCATGGGTTTTAATTTAGTTCAGTCTGCTAAACAGGCCAAAACAGTGAAATGAGATTTCTCTGCACCACATGTCTTAATAGACAGTTTTTTCCACCTTTCATGTGGACAATTGAATTTGCAGGCATATGAAAAAACATCGGTGTTTCGTCCACATTCCCAATACTCCACAGTGAATACAACATATTTTTCCTATCATCAATCACAAACTTTTCCACTATGTTGTCTACGTCTTTGAGCAACTTCTGCACGATGTGTGTTCTTTGACACAGTGTAAGTCCGTATCAATTCATAAATCTGGTGCACCATCCCGCTGAAGCTTTGAACTCCCGATGTTTGTTTGCCAAACTGGTTACTTTTTGTGAGAGTTAGGGCCTTGATGCATACAGACATCTGCGTTACAATGTAACCATTTTGCCTAAGTTCCAGGATCCATTCATTCAAGTAATTTTCCCTACCTGCATATGAATTAGGATTTGATTGCATCATCTTGAGTGTTTTGGTGCATGCTTGAAGTGTCTCCTTCTAACATCTCCAATCTCTTACTAATTTTTCACTAACACTGAATTCACGTTCTGGGGCACTGTTATTGTTTTCTCCGGCAAAGGCAATAACCTTAAGCGTGAATGCTGCATCATAAGAATTTCATTTACGTTTTGGCATGATTGCTAATGAAAATATATCATGGCACTAAAAAATGGTATACAAATAGCTGCGATGATTGAAGAATGAATAAAGTAATGTTTTATGTATATATAAATTATATCCAAATTAATCTGTGTAATTGATTACTGCACAAATAAAACATGCCAGTGTTGCCTAATTAATATTCATTACGTTGGTAAGTAATTGATTACTGTGCCAATGAAACAAGCCGGTTTTGCTTATTTAATATTCATTAGGGTGACGAGGTCGGTAACTATTGTTTCGGGAGCAGGAAGTTATGTATGTCGCCAGATATTCCTGCCGACCCTGTCATACCACTGGCCGAGTATTAAAACAAAGATGGATGAATATGATGATGGATGGAAGGAAGGAAGGAAGGAAGGAAGGAAGGAAGGATGGAAGGAAGGAAGGAAGGAAGGATGGATGGATGGATGGATGGATGGATGGATGGATGGATGGATGGATAGATGGATGGATGGAAGGAAGGAAGGAAGGAAGGAAGGATGGATGGAAGGATGGATGGATATATGGATGCAGTGATGGATGGATATAATGATGGATGGATGGATGGACAGATGGATGGACAGATGGATGGATGAATGGATGGATGGATGAATGGATGGATGGATGGATGGATGGATGG
>JAECMU010071434.1:0-12130 GCA_016106625.1 Dracogyra subfuscus
TGCCCATATCGTCACACCCCTAGTGACTATAAATTGTGGTTGTTATTGGTCTAGGTGCACTAGTAACATTAGATATCACATCGCGACCTGCCCATATCATCACATCCCTAGTGACTATAAATTGTGGCTGGTATTGGTCTAGGTGCACTAGTAACATTAGATATCACATCGCGACCTGCCCATATTGTCACACCCCTAGTGACTATAAATTGTGGTTGTTATTGGTCTAGGTGCACTAGTAACATTAGATATCACATCGCGACCTACCCATATCATCACACCCCTAGTGACTATAAATTGTGGCTAGTATTGGTCTAGGTGCACTAGTAACATTAGATATCACATCATGACCTACCCATATCGTCACACCCCTAGTGACTATAAATTGTGGTTGGTATTGGTCTAGGTGCACTAGTAACATTAGATATCACATCGCGACCTGCCCATATCGTCACACCCCTAGTGACTATAAATTGTGGTTGGTATTGGTCTAGGTGCACTAGTAACATTAGATATCACATCGCGACCTGCCCATATCGTCACACCAATAGTGACTATAAATTGTGGCTGGTATTGGTCTAGGTGCACTAGTAACATTAGATATCACATCGCGACCTGCCCATATCGTCACACCCCTAGTGACTATAAATTGTGGTTGGTATTGGTCTAGGTGCACTAGTAACATTATATATCACATCGCGACCTGCCCATATCGTCACACCCCTAGTGACTATAAATTGTGGCTGGTATTGGTCTAGGTGCACTAGTAACATTAGATATCACATCGCGACCTACCCATATCATCACACCCCTAGTGACTATAAATTGTGGCTGGTATTGGTCTAGGTGCACTAGTAACGTTAGATATCACATCGCGACCTGCCCATATCGTCACACCCCTAGTGACTATAAATTGTGGCTGGTATTAATCTTGGTACACTAGTAACATTAGATATAACATTGCGACCTGCCGATATCGTCACACCCCTAGTGACTATAAATTGTGGCTGGTATTGGTCTAGTAAGATTAGGATTAGGATTATCAGATATTTTCCATTTCTTCACCCCTATTTGACATTAATGTGACTGAGAGATCTATGCAAATTGTTCGTGGAGCGTGTTAGGCTAAATTTGGAAACTGGTATTGTTGATGTACAAGAATAAACTGACTTTTCTCCTGTTTTATTTGGAATTAGTCCGATGGCATTCTCTATCTGATGTACAATGACGAAGATCCTAAAGGAAAACAATACCTCGGTTCGGGACATACAAAAGGTGAGTCTATAACATAACACATACATTATCTTCTAGTTCTGTCTGCTATTTACATGTTGCACAACAATATTGTCTTTGTTTACCGACTCTCAGAGTGAATTGATGTATAACCTGCAACTAACGTTATGATGTCGCTTCCGAAAATTACATAATTACACTCGTGCTTTGTAAGGATTTTTGTTTATCAAATTGGTTATGTTGAACCTTGTGGATAATAAAGTGTAATTATTCAGGTCCATAGGAGCAATATCTGCAGTGAGGGACACAGCCTCTAGTGGGGGAGCACAAACCAAATTTTAATCTTTATTCATACAGAGTAGGACAAAAAAACTCATCTTTTTGTCCTCAGGTGTTGTGGCTGCCCTCCCCCTCTGGATCCTACTGGCCTGTTATAACTGTTAGCTGTTTCTGTGTGTTTTTCAGGAGTGATCTCATTCGACAAACATACAGGGTTTTGGTTGGTTCACAGCACACCCAGGTTTCCACCACTCAAACAGGATAACTACTCGTGGCCGGAGAGTGCCAAGGATTTCGGTCAGAACTTCCTCTGTGTCACCTACAACTACAAGATGCTCAACAACATAGGTATGTATTCAAAACGTATATGTTGTTATCAAAGGCTGTGGTATGTATTGGTCTACATGTATGTATGAGAAAAGTGCACATGCGTGCAGTATATAGAGGTCCGTGGTTGCCCATTGGTATGGACAGGGCAAGTAATGACTGCAGGCTTTCCTTCTGTACAGATCAGCTGTTACAATAACTGTCTGTTAGACACCAAATAGGCTTGGATTAAAATGTACCGAGGTGTGACATGGATGGTTTTTGTATATCACACTTCTGTCATTTCATGCAGGATAGAGTATATTTTTACACAACAAACACAACAATGTAAAATGCATATAAAAGATCCCTTGCTGCTTTTTGAAAGAAGTCCTCAGTAGCATAAGCTATGTGGCTGCAGAGGGTTTTCAGTCTACGCTGTTTGTTCAGGCATTAAATAGCCCTAATTTAAAATGTGCTGAAGTGTCATTAAACAAACATTCCTTTCCTTTTCAAATGGCTGTAGTTTAACATGTGCTGAGGTATCATTAAGCAAACATTCCTTTCCTTTCTCATCTGTTTATTTTTAGGCTTACAGCTCTTGTACAACCACCCAAAGTTTTATGATCTGAACTACACAAATGATTATCTCCATGACAACCCCTCCCTGCGAGACGCTCTGCAAGGAACTCGGCTTCAAGTTCCACCTTGGACCAATAAGGAAGAGCTCATATCATCAAGAGGAACGAAGTTCGTCAGCTTCGCAAAGAGTAGATGTTTTCATAAAGGTGATGTCATACACACACACATATACATCTCAGATTCACATAGAGTAGATGTTTTCATAAAGGTGGTGTCAGACACACATACACACAGATGACAGATTCACAAAGAGTAGATGCTTCCATAAAGGTGGTGTCAGACACACATACACACAGATGACAGATTCACAAAGAGTAGATGTTTTCATAAAGGTGGTATCAGACACACATACACACAGATGACAGATTCACAAAGAGTAGATGCTTCCATAAAGGTGATGTCATGCACACACAACAGAAAGAAATGTTTTAGTTAACGACGCACTGAACATATTTTATTTACGGTTATATGGTGTCAGACATATGGTTAAGGACCACACAGATTTTGAGAGAAAACCCGCTGTCGCCACTTCATGATCTACCCTTTCTGATTAGCAGCAATGGATCTTTTATTTGCGCTTCCCACAGGCAGGATAGCACAAACCATGGCCTTTGTTGAACCAGTTATGGATCAGTGGTCAGTGCAAATGTTTTACACCTACCCATTGAGCCTTGCGGAGCACTCACTCAGGGTTTGGAGTCGGTATCTGGATTAAAAATCCCATACCTCGACTGGGATCTGAACCCAGTACCTACCAGCCTGTAGGTTTAACCATGTCGCCACCGAGGCCTGTCCACACAATAGATTCACAAAGAGTACATGTTTTTATAAAGGCGATGTTATACACACATATACATCCTAGATTATTAAAGAGTAGATACTTCCAAACAGATGGAGTCATTATTGGGCTCGCACAAATTGTTAAATTCACAAAGAGTAGATGCTTCCATAAAGATTTACTCTGATGGATTCATGGTGTGTATATGTGTGTATGTCTATGTGTATTCAGTACATAAGATATCTCCCTTCTTTTATTTTTATAAAACTGTAAAAAAATCTCAATTCAGTGCAAAGCTGTGCATCAACAAAAAGCTTAATCAGTAAACACATCCCCGTTTCCAAATTTCCTGGATCTGCCTGTGATATTCCTTTTCTCAGTGTGATATTTGAAATGGTCATTACAGATACATGAAACACATGGTACTTTTAGAATATTCTTTACATAAAGATGTTTTCATTTTATTACTGTATTTTACTTGTATTTGTGGACATTGTTTTGAGGTTCTATATACATTTGCAAATATCGTACATCATTGGTTGGTTAGATGATTTGTTGTGTTTTTGTAGTTCCCTATTTGTCAAACTAGAGGAGAATAATAGAATATGTCATGGGTGTCAGGTACAGATAAGGTAATTCCACATAAAGGGACAATATGTTTTACTAGTAAGGGCCAAGATTTACCAAAGCTTTTACAAACATATTTTGCCCGTTTACAGAGATTTATTTAGGCATTCTGTGGACCCTTCTCAAAAGAAAGTGGCACTGATAATTTGCAGTATATAAATTTAATTATGTCTGTTATAATAAATGTATTTAACAGTGGTGTACTTTAGGAATATAATGATATACTCGAATATTCATTGCACCGAACAGCGATCTGCATCATAGTTGCATTTGTATTCATCACTAGCTGAACCGAATACACAAATACAATATGATGTATGTACTGATAATTGTTTGATTTAGGTTTATAATTCACACTGACCATGACGCAATACTGATTTGATTGTCTTGATAATTGGCATATTTTGTTAGTGTATGCAATGTAACTTCATTATGCAAGTGTTTAATTAAATTATTAAAGCACAGTAAATTTGTATAATTCTTAACAAGAGCTCTTGCAATACAAATATGATTTTAAATTGGAAAAAACAAGCCTTAAATTTTCTGTACTTGCATGCCAAAATGTCGACTGTTAGTGTTTGTTAAAAGAACATGATTGTCAACTAGATTCATGATTAATCAGTTTTTACTTAAACAAAAACATACTGTTCTTCTTTTCTGCAAAATCTTTTCAATTTTATATTCATGGAGGTGAATAAATATTTGTATTCATCATCTCATGTTTGTGATATGTATTGTATTCATCATCATATGTATTCGTTACAACCCTTGTGTACTGCACTGTAAAAGATCCAAATTATGATTCCCGATTAATTGCTTTAAATTTCCCAGTCTCATCAGCCATGGGAGCCTTGCAAAAAATCCTAGATATATCCCTGATTTATCCTAGATGTATCCCTGATTCTAGATGTATCCCTGATTTATCCTAGATGTATCCCTGATTCTAGATGTATCCCTGATTTATCCTAGATGTATCCCTGATTCTAGATGTATCCCTGATTTATCCTAGATGTATCCCTGATTCTAGATATATCCCTGATTTATCCTAGATGTATCCCTGATTCTAGATGTATCCCTGATTTATCCTAGATGTATCCCTGATTTATCCCCAGTAACAAAACAATCCTAGATGTATCCCTGATTCTAGATGTATCCCTGATTTATCCTAGATGTATCCCTGATTCTAGATATATTCTTGATTTATCCTAGATGTTTCCCTGATTCTAGATATATTCCTGATTTATCCTAGATGTATCCCTGATTAACGATGTATCCCTGATTTATCCTAGATGTATCCCTGATTTATCCCCAGTAACAAAACATTAATTTTGAAAGTTAACTAAATGTTTATTTTTTCCTGAATGATTCATAAACACAGGTCCATAGATTCCATGTCCTTCTGTCCCAGATATAGTTTTCCAGACAGTATATGTGGAATGTCTCAAGATAATAATCCGAAAGTTTTATCATCTTCTATTACAGATTTTGTTTTTCTTTCATAGTGTTTTACCCATTCTTTGCAGAATTATGGCTCTTGAACTTTGGAGATAAGAAAATATGTTGGATGTGGTAGGGGATATGTATTGATTTCTCTCAGAATGCTTGTTTTGATGGATATCATTGTATTTGACAGATTTGTATGAAGATTATGTGGCTCCCACTCTAAAAGGAGATCTGTTTGTTGAGTCGTGGAGGTCTAATGAACCAGAGGGTTTAGCAAGCAACTGTTCGAAAAAATACAAGGTTAGCTTCATTGGAACTTTATTTGAAGGTTTTATGGCTCATAGACATTTACAATGTGACAATTCCAGTGCCCTTATTGTCAACACAGTCTTACCACTATGAGATGGTAAAATCATCATTGTAAGCTATGATATTACTACGGTGTTTTGCTGTAATGATGTCATTTTTTACAGTGTTTTTTTAATTTATTTATTTATTATAATGGGTTACATATTAATTGTACTTAAATGCATTAAAAAACACATAAGGAGCCATCCAACAATGACTTAATGATATCGTGGGATGTGTTTATACGGTTGCCAAGAATTTTGTATTACATTTACTAATAATTTCAAAAGGTTGTCTTTTTATTCATGACATAAAATACAGCCAGTAATCATGGTCATTTTGATTTTTTATTTAGTATTTACTACTAAAGAAATGTTTGTCATTAAATCAGATGATCGTGACTGATGAAAGAGTGGGGTGTTTGTTGACATGTTACATAATTGTATTGAGAGAGCAGTCTCAGCATTATAAAATTCTACAGGTAGCAGAGTGTACCAATTGGCAACCTAGGGAGAAACTGCAGCAACACCTAGGTCTAATTAACAAGCTACTCTCGATATACTAAAGTCAAAAACTATATTAACTCTACCGCCTTTTTCAGTTCAAACCGACTGTTTACAATTTGCGCCAAAATTCCTTCAAACCAAAATGTGCACCTTTTCTCTTTGGCATATTCATTGCTCCATTCAAAATTCCATAGCACCACCACAACCCACCCCCGCCTGCTACCGATCCCTATCGGACTGCTGGTGCTCCCTTGCACCTGCCAGTGCAGGCGGTCCGTTCTTCCTCCGCCCCCCAACTTTCTGTCTTGGACTAAAGAGCTTGCTCCACAAGCTCTTGCGCCCACGACAGGCGTGCGCTACAACAGCTTGCTCTGAATGTGCACATTAAACCCTATGACACACATGACAGAGTGTACCAGATAGTATATCACTGGGTCAAAGTTCATTCAGTATATTAAACAGAACCTTGCCTACCTTGTTAAGATATGTAAAAGAACTTATTATAAGACATACCATCTGGCCAGTATAGTACTAGTTTACTAAAGTACTGTCGCAAATAGAATAAAACTGATTTTCATTGATTATGTCTTTCATATTAAACTGACAAGTAAATATTTTGTAAATATCTATTTAATGATGCCTTACCTAATTTAGCATTTACTTGTTTGGGTTCTCATTGATGTACAAGGTGGTGTTTACTCTTAAAATGAATAGAAAGATGTCAATAAACAGGTGATTGCAATATGCAATATGTGAAAGATTATCTCTGATGTCGGTTTACTCCAATCTCTCTCCAAAGCAAAATATTTGTAGACATTTTTTAAGTAACTTTTGAGTAAAACTGTCAAAAACCATTACTTTACTTTTACTTTACTTTTTTGTTTAACGTGCACATTCAGAGCAAGCTGTTATAGCACACGCCTGTCTTGGGCACACACCTCAGCTATCTGAGCTGTCTGTCCAGGACAGAATAGAAATTAGTGGTTAGTTGTTATTGTTAGTGAAAGAGAAAAGAGGGTGTAGCGGCCTTACACCTACCCAATGAGTCCTTAAAAACTCGCTCTGGGTGGGAGCCGGTACCGGGCTGCGAACCCGGTACCTACCAGCCTGTTGTCCGGCGACTTAACCGCTAGGCCACCGAGGCCGGTAAAAACCATTCTGAGTGTGTGATCTATTATACCAGTATTAAAGGTACTTTGTACATGCATTAAAGGTACTATCTCCAGGATGCATAATTACAGCTATTGGAATTTTTAATGCATTAAATTTTGCTTTAATATTTAAAGACTACACCTTCAACTATATGCCCATAAGTAATTCTAATAATACAGTTTTATCTACTAGTAGAAAATACATTTTTATTCGAGAATCTTTATCACAAATGGATGTTCACATGTAACTATGGTGTAGCACCTTTAAGTGGTTGCAAGATTCTGTAAATTTCTAATATACTTATATTGAATTTGTACTCACTAAATATGTTGATCATAATTAATAATTTATGCTGCAATTAAAAACACTCCGTTAATTTGCAGTTTTAAATTTAAAGTTTAAGGTAAATGAAATTGACACATGTCGATCTAAATGTGTTATAGCCTGTTTCAATAAAGAGCACAAATCGCCTGTTTGTTGACATCTTTCTTTGAATTTCAATAGTAAACACCACGTTGTACGTCATTTAGAACCCAAACAAGTACATGCTAAATTAGGTAGAGCATCATTAAATCAATATTTACAAAATATTTACGTGTCAGTTTAATATGAAAATATAATTGACAAAAATCAGTTTTATTCTATACTATAGTTACTGCATGTTGTACTTCAAATATGTATGTAAAATAATTTTACTTTAAATCTAAGATAATCAAAGACACTTCCCATTTATATCTGAAAGTTCAAACTAGTACATGTAGCTTAACTGCTAATTATTTTTATTGACTTTAAGAGTGAACAGTGTAGTTGTTTTAATACCTGTGGTGTGTATGTTTATTGAAATGCTGCTTGTAGCTGTATTTCAGACCTCACATTGCATGTAGTAAGTTTAGCCTCATAGCTGCGTGTTACTAATGTCATCTCTGTGTGATATACTTGGCTGGTATGCTCTGTGCATGGGATATAGGGGTATAAACATGCTCTTTTCTTATGTGTTGTGTGCCTGTTGTTTTCAAATGATGTTAGTTTGATATTATTTTAAAAAGACTGATGTGCCAAACTACTGTACTCTGGTATCTTTCTTCAGGTGTATAATGCTGATTTTATCAAGCTGCCACAAGGAATAAACTTCAAAGAAACCAAAGACCATTCGAAGTGGGCAGTTTCTCAGAATGGGACAAACTGGGTCTGCATTGGGGATATAAACAGACAGGTATAGTAGCAGAACTCATATCTGACATGACCAAATTACTGTTTACAATCTCAGTGAGACCAGTTCTTATGTCCAGCAAGTTGAATTTGAAAATTTGGGATTTTAGTTTGTCAACAGGTTTGTGTTTGAATACAGAGAATGGGTGTGTTGTATGGGTATGTTTTATGTTGAATAGTTCAAATAATGGGTGTGTTATGTGGGTATGTTTTGTGTTAAATAGTTCAAATAATGAGTGTGTTATGTGGGTATGTTTTGTGTTGAATAGTTCAAATAATAGGTGTGTTATGTGGGTATGTTTTGTGTTAAATAGTTCAAATAATAGGTGTGTTATGTGGGTATGTTTTGTGTTAAATAGTTCAAATAATGAGTGTGTTATGTGGGTATGTTTTTTGTTGAATAGTTCAAATAATAGGTGTGTTATGTGGGTATGTTTTGTGTTAAATAGTTCAAATAATGAGTGTGTTATGTGGGTATAGTTTGTGTTGAATAGTTCAAATAATGGGTGTGTTATGTGGGTATGTTTTGTGTTGAATAGTTCAAATAATAGATGTGTTATGTGGGTATGTTTTGTGTTGAATACTTCAAATAATGAGTGTGTTATATGGGTATGTTTTGTGTTAAATAGTTCAAATAATGGGGGTGTTATGTGGGTATATTTTGTGTTGAATAGTTCAGATAATGGGTGTGTTATATGGGTATATTTTGTGTTGAATAGTTCAAATAATAGGTGTGTTTTGTTAATGAATAGTTCAAATAATGGGTGTGTTTACTGGGTATGTTTTGTGTTGAATAGTTCAAATAATGGGTGTGTTTACTGGGTATGTTTTGTGTTGAATAGTTCAAATAGTGGGTGTGTTGTTTTGTGTTGAATAGTTCAAATAATGGGTGTGTTATGTTTTGTGTTGAATAGTTCAAATAATGGGTGTGTTATGTTTTGTGTTGAATAGTTCAAATAACGGATGTGTTATGTTTTGTGTTGAATAGTTCAAATAATGGGTGTGTTTACTGGGTATGTTTTGTGTTGAATAGTTAAAAATGGGTGTGTTTACTGGGTATGTTTTGTGTTGAATAGTTCAAATAATGGGTGTGTTATGTTTTGTGTTGAATAGTTCAAATAATGGGTGTGTTTACTAGGTATGTTTTGTGTTGAATAGTTTAAAATGGGTGTGTTTACTGGGTATGTTTTGTGTTGAATAGTTCAAATAATGGGTGTGTTATGTTTTGTGTTGAATAGTTCAAATAATGGGTGTGTTTACTGGGTATGTTTTGTGTTTCAGTGCCACCAGGAGAAGCGAGGGGGTGGTACGGTGTGTCTGCAGGACAAGAGGGTGTGGCAGGCCTACAACGATGCCGTGGGGGGGATCGTCAAGTGTCCACAAAAAGCCTCTCCATGTGTTCTGAAAACAAAACTGCACTGTTCATAGGTTGATGTTTGTGTTAAAAGGTTGATATATTTTTGCTAAATGGTAACTTTTGTGTCGTATGTTGATATGTGTGCTGAAATGTTGACATTTGTTGTAAGATGTTGGTAGGTATACAAAAATTTTAACATTTGTGCTAAAATGTTGACATATTAAAATATTGAGACTTTTGTTAACCCTGAAATCATTATTCAGAATTAATGCATGCTCAGGCTGTCCAACAATCCTACTTTTTGGTCCATGTCCTATTTTTCTTACTTTTTAAACTATTTGTTTTAAAATACTTTGTCGTAAGTAGTTTCAAAATGCTGTTGAAGTCTACATATTGCTTGTGTTATTATAAAAGTCATCAACATTTTATTGGAAATTGTGTTTTTGGTCGCAAGATATCTAAACATATTAAATTTGCATCTTGAAAGATGATGTGAAAATAATTTTAATTTCTGGCACTCTTTGTTACTTTTGTCATGATTTTGTATTGTGCTCCTTCAGTACTTGTGTTATAGTCAAATTTTACAAAATGTTATTTTGTTAACAAAAATACTGGCATCAACTGATCACTACATAAAAAAAAGGTTCTCGGTAATGCCACTCTTTGGTTTTAATGAATTCCATTGTAAGAAAATAACATTCACTGCTGGGAAGAGCTATAGTTGTTTTGGTATATCGGTGGCCAGGAGTCCATCTTTCAAAATGGTACTTTAAAGTGTGACATCAACTAGATTGTACAAAGTCAGAAATCGCAATATTCAGGCGTGGTATTCAAAATAAACGCCCAATGTAAAAAAGCTAATTGAAGGACACAAGAATTGAATGCAGTGTATTTTTTTAATATTTTTATTTCTATGGCAAGCATTTTGACAAGAATGCATAGTAATTTAATATGCATGCTATGATACTTTCAGAAGCTGTCTGGTTCTGTAGGTAGCGTGGCTACATGGTGAACCCTGATACAGTCGGTTGAAGCTTGACCGAATGCATTACAAACATGAATAGAAACTAGTTTAAGATCTGTTCTTTATTTACATTTTAAGAAATTTGCTTCTATTAATTATAAATAACATTAAAACAATGATCATTACTGATGTCCCAATTTGTTTCCTAATTTGTTGTTATTTATTTGGAAACATTTATTTTTGTTTTGTTCGTTCAATTATATTGATGTTTTCATATCTGACATGTATCCAGGGAATATTTTAGGGGTGGGGGAATGAGATAAATATAATGTCTTGTTAATTGTGTATTTAACTGTCAAGTTGTATGTGGGGTCTAAAAAGTACCTTTTTCAAAGAAGGATTCCTATACATGCATTATTATAGTAAATCTTAGTGTGATTTTTGTATTTTTCTATATCCACATAACAGATGTTTATAACGGTAAATCTACAAGCGCTTGTGATTTTGAAATAGCTTTTAGGGCAAATTAATAGTGAAGTATACATGATAAATTCAGCATTAATTCACATTTGTTGATTTGGTAAACAGTAGCTTGCACTCTGTTTTCATGTATATATTGTTTGTTTTGTCTTAGGCCGTATATTTGGCTCTGGGTTATCTTTTATTTTTCGTACAACATGATGTTTCTACAGAGAAAAGTTCTCATTTTTATATGAATCTGAAACAGTTTTATTATTTTATCACCAATTTTATAGATTTTGTTTAATTTGACATCTTGTTTAATACATGAATCTCACATTTTTAATGGTACTCTTAAATAAAATGTTTTGTTTTTAAGTCTTTGTATATTTTTTATAACCAGTTTGTAAAATTAAAAAAAAAAGACAAAACAAAGATGATACGTGCAGTCTGTTTTAAAACGTTTTAATCATATATTATTCCAAATTGTTCTTTAAAAAAAACAACAAAAAAAAAAAACAGTACAAAATAGCCTACCCATTGTAGTTGGTTATAGGAATTAATGTACTAATCTATTAAAATGTATCTGATCAAGATTTTATTGATTATGTGTTTTCCATCATTCGTTTATTTTTTTACAAACATGGGAATTATTGGCCATGTTTGATATTTTAGTTACATGTAAATTGTTTCCTTTTGCCGTAAGCTACAGCTTGTATCTACCAACATTCATTACAATGCTTTTATATACCGGATGAAGTTAGTTGTTTGTTTGTTTCGTTCATTTATTAAAGTCTATTTTTCATCTTTTTTGGTTATTTTTATTG
>JAECMU010071441.1:6987-18421 GCA_016106625.1 Dracogyra subfuscus
TTTCTCCCCAAAAACTTTTTTTTTTTTTTTTTTTTTAAATTCTTTTTTTTTGACGAACGATTACAGCTTTTGCACGAACGATCTGTCGTTTATGGTGATATTGGTTTTGCATAACCGACAGACAAACGACAAGATCGTTCGTGCCAAATTTTATGCCCTGAGATCACTTCATGGAATGGGGCTCAGAACACAGTCCAGATAACTGAGGTGTGTGTCCAAGACAGCGTGCTTGAACCTTAATTGGATATAAGCATGAAAATATGTTGAAATGAATGAATGAAATGTTCCATGTGGCATTTGGTATACCAGTTGTTCAGGATGGGTTAGAACTGGGGAAAACCCAATTAGATGATTAAATGGGAACGTATCCTATCTATTTATTTCTGCTGAATGTCATATAGATATTTTCTGTGTTGTAATTTAAATATTTGTGATTTCTCTTCTTTACAGTTATGTTGTTTGTGTATTCTATTGAACAGGACACTGGTTTTGAAGGCACTGTGTGTGATGAAAACGTGGATGACTGCTGTGTGTGCAGCTGTTTGAATGGAGCTACGTGCAATGACCACATCAAGGGCTTTAACTGCACATGTCCTCCAGGTAATGCAGTTTTCATTACTCTCTTCCCTTTATTTATGGTAGCTGAACTATCTTTCATAATGAAAGAAAGAAAGAAAGAAATGTTTTATTTTTAACGACGCACTCAACCTCTCATAATGAAGGCCCAGGTGCATGAAATTATGTGTCTGGCATATAGACTAGTGGACGAAATGTATAGAGGGGATCAGGTCATGCTCCCATGAATTTTTTTTTTTAAATAATATTGAACCCCCAAAACTTCCCCTTGGTACATGCACTTGTAATGGTGAGTGTATGATTTTTTTAAATTATTTAAACACTAAACCAAGTTTATTTATAAGTAAATAACAATAATGAAGATATAAAACAAATTAAAATAATCGTTATTAGCTGAACTGACTGTCTCCCTGTCTATGCATATAAAAGATCCCTTGCTGCTAATCGAAAAAAGTAGCCAGCGAAATGGTAACAGTTGATTTCCTCTCTCAATATCCGTGTGGTCCTTAACCATATGTCTGATGCCATATAACCGTAAATAAAATGTGTTGAGTGTGTTGTTAAATAAAACATTCCTTTTTCTTTCTGACTGTGTCTATATATGATAAATACAAAACCGTATCCCTTTTTGTGTTTTTTGTTAATCACTGAGTTCTAATTTTCAGGTTTCAGTGGGGAGCGGTGTGAGAGAAATATCAATGAATGTGCTTCCAGTCCTTGTAAACACGGCAACTGTGAAGATCTCCACAATCAGTACAGATGTATATGTCAGGTAACTGTTCAGTTGAAACATTTTACAAAATTGACTTAATGGACATGTAGACATATTACTTTCAATGTTGAGCTGCTTTGGTGTAATCAGATTGTGACCAGCCTCGGTGGCATCGTAATTAGGCCATCAGTTTACAGGCTGGTAGGTACTGGGTTCAGATCCCAGTCGAGGCATGGGATTTTTAATCCAGATACCGACTCGAAACCCTGAGTGAGTGCTCCGCAAAGCTCAATGGGTAGGTGTAAACCACTTGCACCGATCAGTGATCCATAGCTGGTTCAACAAAGGCCATGGTTTGTGCTATCCTGCTTGTGGGAAGTGCAAATAAAAGATCCCTTGCTGCTAATCAGAAAGAGTAGCCCATGAAGTGGCAACAGCATGTTTCCTGTCAAAATCTGTAGTCCTTAACCATATGTCTGACGCCATTTCTATCTTTCTTTTAATCAGATTGTATTGGAGATTTTTGAGATGGTGGGTTTTCTCTCTCAGTATATGTATGGTCCTTAACCATATGTCCGATGCCATATAACCATAAATAAAATGCGTTCAGTGTGTCATTTAATAAAACATTTCCTTCCTTCAAACAATGTGTATGTCTGTTTATCTAATGACCAAGACTTTCAGCTGGTGTATTTGGTTTTATTGTTTTGTTGACTTGCAGCCTGGGTATGAAGGCACGAACTGTGAGGACATTGTAGATGAATGTAAACTACGGCCGTGTGAGAATAATGCCACCTGCACCAGCTTCCTTGGCGGTTATAACTGTACTTGTCCATCAGGTTAGTCATTCAGTTAAGTCATCACATGTATCAGCCTTGTGTAATGTTTCAAATACGATGTGACATAATTTGTAAATCATATATGATGTCAGTAAATAAAATACGTTATCTGCAGTAAAAACAAAAAGGGAATTTCCCATTTAAATGTTCCGGTCCAGATTGCACATATTTGCGATACAAAATAAATGTATCAAATGGTTTCAGAATGTCTTTATCACTATAGTAAGAATGAATAGGTATGTAAGAAGATAAGTGACATTATTGATATTGGTTCACTGATATTTGCATAGTGCAAGTTTGTCAAGTTACAAACTGAAAACACTTTCCTGTGTGTAATATGTTGTGCATAACTAATTCAGTTATTATTGTTGCAGGTTTTACAGGTAGAAACTGTGAAACAAACATTGATGATTGCTACATGTGTCACAAGCCAGGTACACTCAGATGCCTAGATGGTATCAACAGCTATGTGTGTCAGTGTCTGCCACATTGGACAGGTGAGTGTGTGTCTAGAGATGGGTAACAAAACACAGAACAACAGTTTAAAGGGACATACCGTAGTTATAAACACTAAGGCATATTTATTTTTCTATTATAGCCATTTTTGATAAATGTAATCATACTTTACTTAGATTTTATGGTTTAGATTATTAATTTTCATACATTCTAAGTGGTTTTTTGGTCATCCTTGTGTTTTTAATATCACAAAATGTATTTCTCATATTTTTAACAACACACATATGTCTGAGAAGTAACAGTTATGGAATCGAGTTTTAGTCTATTTTTAGAGGGTATTTCACCTTTTCAAAGTCACAGACTCGTGTTTCACTCAATAACTTTGTAACTTTATCCGAATGTGTTACAGGTTTGTAGATTAACTAAACTTAGTGTTAATTTTCACGGCTTGATACTAGGGTCTGTCCCTAAGATACATTATTATTTTCATTGCTTCTGTTTCCATCATCTTGATGTGCTAAAAAATTTTTTTATGTCTCTGTATGTGTAGGGAACCTATTGGCAAATCCCAAACTGCAGTGCTGTATTTGATTGTGCAATATAAATATTGTTTAAACCAAGTTACATTATGGAGACAACTTGGTGTTGTGTAATATTTTATGTTATTTTCTAGGGAACAGATGTGAAGCTACAATGGATCCATGCTTTGAAAAGCCGTGTGAATCTGGTGGGACTTGTGTGAAAATCAATCACATGTACCGCTGCTACTGTGCACCAGACTACACTGGAACTCACTGCCAGGTAATCAATGAAGTCTGCTACACTGGTTAACATGTGCCAATCATATGATGTTTATGATGACACACACATATGCATGCACGGCACATGTACACATGGAACAACAATGCAATGATAGCTTTGTTTCATCATAACCAAAAGTAATTGAACTATATTCATCCCAGACTCTTAACTTATATTTAAAAAAAGGGACTCTATGCAGGCCTATACTTATTCGTTAGAATTTAATTCAGTCTTTGTTAATTGGGAAAGCATACAATGTGAATTCTTACAGGTTTGCTCACCCTAGTGGCTATCAATTAATATTAACACCTGACAAACCTTCAAAATATGAAATTGTTTTATCTTATCGGTTATTAAACGTCAAACATATTGTTATTCTGACACTTTTTGTTTTTAGAGGAAACCTGCTGTCACCGCATAGACTACTCTTTTACAACAGGCAGCAAGGGAGCTTTTATTTGCACTCCCCACAGGCAGGGTAGCACATACCATGGCCTTTGTTGAACCAGTTATGGATCACTGGTTGGTGTAAGTGGTTTACACCTACCCATTGAGCCTTGCGGAGTACTGACTCCGTGTTTGGAGTCGATATCTGGATTAAAAATCCCATGCCTCGACTGGGATCCAAACCCAGTACCTACCAGCCTGTGGACCGATGGGTTAACCACTGTGCCACTGAGGCTGGTCCTGACAAAAGCATACAGTTTGACATAAATAGGTTAAGAAACATTTTACCTTGTCAGATATTGTACCTGAGAAAGATGTGCATGAACTATGATTGGATATAGGCATGATAATATGGTATCCTATTCTGTCTTTAGTTATTAGTGATTTTTGTTCCTCAATTGTAATTTTACAGATCAAAATAGATGACTGTCAGTCACTGCCATGTTTGAATGGAGCTACCTGTATTGATGACATCAATGGTTTCACGTGCCGGTGCACATCCGGTTTCAGAGGACAGTACTGTGAAGAGAATATCAATGAATGTCGCTCCAGTCCTTGCTACAATAATGGTTCATGTAGCGATATCAACAATGGCTACATTTGCAGGTAAAACCATAATTTTGCAAGATTATATAAACTTTGATAGATAAGTCGGTAGAGGTCACTTTGAATAAGCACTGTAATTCTTCAATAACAGCAAGGTGAGATGTAGCCCAGTGGTAAAAAGCTCGCTCGATGCGCTGTCGGTCTGGATCAATCCCTGTCGGTGGGCCTATTGGGCTATTTCTCATTCCAGCCAGTTCACCACGATTGATATATCAAAGGCTGTGGTATGTACTACCTTGTTTGTGGGATGGTACATACAAGAGAACCTTGCTGCCAATCGAAAAGAATAGCCCATGAAGTGGCTACAGCGGGTTACCTCTCTCAATATCTGTGTGGTCCTTAATCATATGTCTGATGCCATATAACTGTAAATAAAATGTGTTGAGTGTGTCATTAAATAAAACATTTCTTTCTTTCTTCTTCAATAATGGGGGGGGGTGGGTCTAATGGCTCCAAATTAGTTGAATTTTTAAAGATAATTATTAGATTGGCCTTAGTTTGAAATAATGAAGTATTTTTGCAAACATTTGTGAATAACTGTTTTGGCGAAAAGAATTTCTGCATTAAGTCTCAATTAAATTTTTCATATTGGCATCTTGTTTTGTTTTTGTTTTTACTACAAAAACCTTACAGGTATCATAATCAATAAAATATGGCTTTAATAATTTATTTTTGAATGTATACATTTGTTGTGTTGCTTATATTTATGATCATAATCAATAAAATATGGCTTTAATAATTTATTTTTAAAAGCATACATTTGTTGTGTTACTCATATTTATGACTGTCAGTAACATCAAACATGTGACAAGGTAGCCATGTTGCTTCTTTTTAACAGTAGTCTGAGCTGATATATTTGCACACTCTATGTCGTCCTCTTTCAACAGTGTTCTTTATTATTGCATCTTTGTATTTTGCAGCTGTCCACCAGGATGGAGTGGTGCCCGATGTGAAGAGAACATTAACGACTGTGCCAGTCTGCCCTGTCAGAATGGTGCGACATGTCACGACGCCATCGATGATTACAGCTGCTTTTGTTCTAAAGGTTTGAAACTTAAGTGTTGATTTTTAAAACCCTGGATATTTATGTACCTTATTTTAATAAAATCATGGTTTTGCTGCAATATTATGTGGCATATGAAGCACAGTTTAAACATCCTATTCAATGGACATCACATTTTGACAGAAACTTTACTGTTGTATTACACTAGTGTCAGTATACCTTCCAGTTCTAACTCCAAAATCTGAAAACTGGAATACTGTAGATTCTGAAATTAATGCGATCATAATATTAATGCGAAAAATGCGAGGCCATGCTATTCGCATTAATAATATGACGCATTTATTTCTATGTTTTGTCTGTATTAAAACAAAACAATAAAAATTTAAAATACCAATACATTTAATAAAACAAAACAAACAACATTGAAAATACCAATACCAATGACTATGGGTAACGGAGCCCGTCGATCTCGTCCTAAACAAAAGTATAAACACAACTGGAGCGGTTTAAGATTGTCTACTTGCCAGCCACATGTACTGATTGCTTTGTCTTTGGCCACCTTGTCAAAAGCCGACACGATCCATTGCGCATGAATAGGTTTCAACACGCTAATTCTGAGATCGACCGTTTCTTTGTTTTTCTTCTTCAAGTTTGCTGCAACAATGTTAGCATACCATTGTGTGAACTGTTCTTTCATTGCAGACACTAATTTTGCACTAGAATGTTTTTTTTTTTTTTTCAAAGCATTGTGATAAAAAACGTTATTTCAAAGGGAGGCCACTCACATTAATTTCATGTCGCATTAATGTCTGACCACCATGATTCACATTAATTTAGGGACGCATTAATTTCAGGATCTACAGTATATTGTGTTTTGGAAGTGAACTCTTCAACTGGGTTTTCATGCTTGATCGTATATCTGCTATTGTCTCAAATATTCATTCAGGCAAAATTTGCTGTCACTATTTTCCTCCCACAAGAACTGTAATAAAATTATGCATAGTACCTTGAAATTCTATACTAATGATGTGGTATACTAATTAACTACATCCATAATAATACAAATAATTCAAAACCTTATTCATGTTGTAATATTATGAGGTTGAAAATCATATAGAACTAACATATCAGCCCATCTAGGACTAATATTGAATAATCTTTATATAACATCATAACATTTTGTCATTGGTATTGTATAATAATATTTTTATACATTAGCCAAAAGAAATACTTTGTTTAGTGAGAAATGAATTTATTGTTGACAAAAGTTTATTTTATTTTAATACATGTACTATTTTGTATATTTTAAATACAATTTTAGGTTATGAAGGGAAATCTTGTGAAGATGAAATCGATGAGTGTGAGTTGATGCCATGTAAAAATGGAGCCACATGCACTGATAAAATAGGCGACTATGAGTGCCAGTGTGCTGACGAGTTTGAAGGTTCTCAGTGTGATAAGCCTATTGATGACTGTCTCTATAACAACACCTGTTTGAATGGGGCCACCTGTCAAGATGGGTGGAGGTCGGTCACGTGCATCTGTCCACCATTTTTCATGGGAGATGACTGTGGAAAGGGTAAGATAACTCTTGGTTGTCCAGGTGGCAGATTATAAAGCTTCATCATATGCGTTCACGTGGGATAAAAACAAAAGTGCACTGCTGAGTGTATACTTTTTCTATTCCTCATATACTGCACATGATGAAGTCTTTTTCTCATCTGTGTTGGTAAATAAACTATTTTTTTGCATGAACAGACGAAGATCGCTGAAGAAGTAACTTTTTTTATTTGACCATTTTATCATGAATAAACTGCATTACTATATTTGTTGTGTGTTTCATGTGATAAATAAAATTTTAACACAACAAATTAACAAGATAGCTTTTAAAATAAAGGTGTTAATCACAAAATGACAATCTGAAACTTGTCTGATGACCTCAGTTCACCGACTCGCCACAATTTTTCAATGACCTCATATTCCTGGCCTCGGTGGTGTCGTGCTTAAGCCATCGGATATAAGGCTGGTAGGTAAAGGGTTCACATCCTGGTACCGGCTCCCACCCAGAGCAAGTTTTAACAACTTAATGGGTAGGTGAAAGACCGCTACACCCTCTTCTCTCTCACTAACAAGTAACCCACAGTCCTGGGCAGGAGTCCATATAGCTGATGTGTGTGCCCAGGACAGTGTGCTTGAACCTTAATTGGATATAAGCACGAAAATACGTTGAAATGAAATGAAATACTCCCATTATAAAGTCAGAACAGGTACACTATTTTTTGTATTTCATAACCAATAAAAAATTTTTTTATCTTATTGTTTTATAAATGTCTATCAACATTACAGTTTGACTTGTTTTATTTCAGATAAAGATGACGACTATGATATGCTGTGTCGGGGACAGAATGGCTCCCTGTGTCGCCCGCCCCCAGTGTATGCCCCAAATATCACCGAGCTGTCTGTTTGTCTGTGGGTTAGGTTTGCAGAAGTTAGTGGAAATGGAACTTACCTGACTTTGCTTCAAGTTATTGAGTAAGTTTACCAGCATATTTCTGTTCACAACTTTTTAAACCTTTTTTTTTAAAAACCCAGTATAAATATTTAATTTTTATCAGTTAATTTACTCCATGAAATATTTCTATTTTAAACTGAATAAATAAACTGTAGCCATTTTGTTTTATTGATGAGTAAATTTTTAAAATGTTTGCTCTAAATTGCTGGAGACGTCTGAAGACAGCAAGCATTCCAGTACAGTTTCAAATTTTATAATTGATTATTTGGAATGGATTCCGTGTCAAGTTCATTTGACGGTATATATGTAGTGTCTAGTGATAAAACAAAAACTGTTTCATCAAATCAATAGCCGTTGATTCTATTCCTGGCCTAGATTGTGTAAAAATTACAAAATTAACATAGAGTTGCAGATGAAAATCTGTCCATTTACTCAGGGTTCAGAAATTATGTGGATACTAAGACTTGTCCAGCAGTAATTTTGATACCTATTTTTATTTTTTATTTTTTGTTGATCTTTGCTGCTGACAGTATTCAGTTAGTTGTCATTGTTAATTTAAAATTATGTTTTTTTACATATTAATACATGTACAGGTCTATAATAATTAGTATTTGTGGAGGCTATGCCAAAATAAATATCAATTAGCAAGACAAAGTTGATTTTTATATATTAGAAAACATGAGTAGTGAACATCCTATAACTTGTCTAAAACAAAAAAACTTTAGTTGTTATTTAGTTAACAGGGTTAATAAACCAAAATATCAAATGGGTTTATGACATGAATGTTATACCTAAGTGATGGAATAAATATTGTTATATTTCTGCAGATCCAACAACAATAGTACAGATGAAGGTGCTCGTATCATGCTGGAGATGACGGCTGGCAAAGCAAGTGTGATGTTATTCAGCGATGTCAATGGCGTGGATGTGGAGACGGGTGTCAACGATGCAGTTTGGCATCACGTCTGTTTGACATACACCAAGGAGTCCTGGCAGCTCTTTGTTGATGGTGCTGTGCTGCATTCTCAGAAGGAGACCGGATCTAGTCAACAGTTGGCAGAAAGGTAAACATTATGCAAGTTCAGGATATTGAAAATACTACACAAGCAGCTATTACATACTGTTTATTTTTAAAATATATCAAAGAGTTGTGAGATAAATGGTATCTAATGGACATGAATGTTGTATTCTGTTTCTTACATATCTTCAGAAAACGGTTTTATAATAAATTTAAACACCTTTTCGAACTAAAACCCATTTACGGCCCTTGCGCTTATAGTTAACTTAAATGCATCACAAACAAGTCAATTTTAAGTTGATTTGTACATCACAGTGTGATCGATTCCATCAACTGTGCTTTTTTTTTCATTGGATGGTATGGCATTGGTGACCTGGTCATCACCTAGGAGCAGCCAGTTGTACGTCTTTAAACTGTTATCACATGTATGTGTGTTAACACTAATGTGTTCTCACAAACATGTGTTGTTAAACTCTCTGTTAATAAACTATGGTGAGATCTAGCTCTGTCTTTTTCTCTCAAAGATTAATATTCCAATGCCTTGAGTATGTGTTTTTCTACAATCAGGTTTATCGTAGCATGGTAATGAGCTCTTTGTTCAGTACATGTGAGTGTTCCCTTCAGGCAAGCCTAATGTGTCTCCAAATGTTTGCTTATGGTTTTGTGAGACAGAGATCATAAAAACACACACTGCCATCTCTAAACAATGGGTTGATGTAATCCACTTGCACCGACCAGTGATCCATAACTGGTTCAACAAAGGCCACGGTTTGTGCTATCCTGCCTGTGGGAAGTGCAAATAAAAGATCCCTTGCTGCCTATCGTAGAAGAGTAGCCTATTTGGCAACATCGGGTTTCCTCTAAAAAAAACAAAGTGTCTGAATGACCATATGTTCAACGTCCAGTAGCCGATGATAAGATAAAAAATCAATGTGCTCTAGTGGATTTGTTAAATAAAACAAACAAACTTGTTTTCTTTCTTGGTTTGTTGTTCTGTTACCTTATCATGGTTAACATTTTTAAATATCTGTTTGTAGATTCCAATTGTTTTTGGGCCAGAAGTATGAAGAGATTAATGGTGACAACCAGTTCCGTGGTGAGCTGAGTCAGGTGAATGTCTACAGCTATGCTTTAAAGCAGTCTTTCATCGAGGACATGGCCAACAACTGCTCCACCGGTCGCAAGTCCGGCAACATCTACAACTGGGTCATCATGGACACCTACATAGAAAACGATGTGCAGATTGTGCGACCAGCACTGTGTGGGCAGTCGCAGTGTCCACCTGGATATCGTGGGACATACTGTGACATTAAAATAGGTGAGATTATCTGGAGAATAGTTCATCAGTGAGGTATATTTACTTTATATTATCATAGTGAAATGCTATGACATTATAGATAGGTGAGATTACCAGGAAAATAGCTCATCAGCGAGGTACAATATTGATTTTATATTATCACAGTGAAATACTGTGACATTAAGATAGGTGAGATTACCTGGAGAATAGTTCATCAGTGAGGTATATTTACTTTATATTATCAAGGTGAAATGCTATTACATTATAGACAGGTGAGATTACCTGGAAAATAGCTCATTAGTGAGGTACAATATTGACTTTATATTATTACAGTGAGATACTGTGACATTAAGATAGGTGAGATTACCTGGAGAATAGCTCATCAGTGAGGTACAATATTGATTTTATATTATCAAGGTGAGATGCTGTGACATTAAAATAGGTAAGATTACCTGGAGAATAGCTCATCAGTGAGGTACAATATTTGTTTATCCTATCTTGAAATGATAAATGTGAACTACAGATTGCTGATTGAAATACTTAAGTATTATTAGTCCCCTACCAGTCCAACTACTGTCCATCTGTCTGTCCATCTTTTAAGTCTTTTTAACGTTAGTCATAAATATTTGTTCAGATATTTTAATCCATGAATATTACTACATATATTTTTCCTTGGGTAGATAAACGGTAGCCATTTTGTTTTGTTATTAAGTAATTTTTTCCAAATGTTACCTTTAACATTTGTCTTTGTCTCTGTCTGTCCGTCCATTTGTCCATCCGTCCCACATATAGTGTTCTGGACTTTTTTACAATGTCTTAAAACATTGAACTGAAATTTGGGGTATATGTTTATCATGTAGAGACAATTTTGTTTTAGTGGGGGAGCTTAACCCAATATTTGACCCGAATCGTTCACTTTATTGCAAATCTATGAGACTTTGACCAGAGATGGATATGACCTAGACATTTCATAATCTGCCGGCAGACAAGCTCAATAATGCCCCTGGCGGCCATTTTGGGCAAATCCAAGATGGCTGCCACTCGTAAGGCGCAATTCCATAACTGTTAAACTAAACATCACAGAATAATGTGTAATACATCCACTTAGGGTTTTCAAGGTCGAGGAACTCGATTATGACATTATTTTTACGATTCAAGGTTAATGTC
>JAECMU010071515.1:8272-29875 GCA_016106625.1 Dracogyra subfuscus
CCCTGTTAATTAATATACCGGAAGGTGCTACTGCAGATGAATCTGCCATGTTCAGATCCAATCAATCAGACACACAGTATAAGGAGTGTGATTGCTCTGGCACCTCATTTGGCTCCTGAAATTTTTCCATCAGTCTTAGAAATGATTGATAGAACTCCTTTGTTTTTAAAAAGTCCAATTTGTTTTGATTTTCTTTCACAACGACAATTGGTTATAAATATACTGTAAACATTCATTGCCATTAATGCAGAAACTTGATGCAACTTTTTAATCTAAAGTTTTAGTCCTTTTCATGTTATGATATTAAATATTTCCAGTTAACAAATACTGTAACCATCACGTTCATTACCAAATAAATTCTATTTGGGAAAAACCTAGATAGATTGTTTTATTTTTGTTTAACGACGCACTCAACACATTATAAGTATGGTTATATCGGCGTCGGACATATGGTTATGTCGGAAAAAAACACCAGTGGTTAGCTGACGGGGATCGATCCTAGACCGACTGCGCATCAGGCGGGCACTGTACCACTGGGCTATGCTGCCCGCTAACCTAGATAGAATGAAGGACCTAAGATATGTAATTGCATACGAGACTGTCATGTAACAGTTAATATCAAATATATGTCGTCGGATTCCCTATTAGAAGAAATACTCAACAGGAACAACAAATTTGGAGCACATTGATTTATTAATCATCCGTTATTGGATGTCAAACATTGTAATTTTGACAGTTATTGAGAGGAAAGCTGCTACAGTTTGCCATTAGAAGCAAAGGATCTTTTATGTGCACCATTGCACAGACAAAATAGCACATACCACAGCCTTTGATATACATTGTGGTGCATTGGCTGAAAAGAGAAATAGCTCAATTCGCCCACTGATGGATATCAATCCTAGACCATGTGACAGATGTGTACTTTACTATCGGGCTATGTCACACCCATCAACAGGAACAATACAAGTACTCCGACACAACTAGGCCACCAAAAAATAATGTTACAACATATTTATCAAGTTCAATCAAAATCCGGTCTCCTTATAAATGTAATTTGCTATGGATGTTTATATCCATTTAAGTCTTTAACACAATGTTATACAATGACATTTGCAAATGCTGAGCAATACAATTGCTTTAATATATTGGGCAAACATTTATTTGGTCAAAATTGTTAGAATGTGGGCACTTTTCCAGGGTATTTTTTTTTTAAGCAACAAGGTAGTTTTGAATATTGCTAAAATGAACACAAACTGCTACCAACAAACCCACTAACAGTGCAGAATAATGCTGTTTGGCAATCTATACCACACTGCCAATAACTGTGCTGAACAACACAGATTTTACAACATGGCAATGATCTTGTGGTTTGCTATTGAATAGGGTTGGAAATATTTTGAGCTCTAGAGCTCGATTGTACACAGTTGTCAACAAATACACTAAAGCAATTGTTACAAGTTTCATTTTTACAAGCTGGAAGTATGTTTAAACTTCAGTATGTGATCACACAGGTGTAGTTAACAATTAATGTACAACACAACAAATAGCACTGGGGGTTGTTCAACAATTACGTACTGGTAATGCAACATCTGACATTTTATTACTACCTTCCCATGTGATGATTAGTAACCTGTAACACAAAGACTACATCTCCCTCTTCCCCCCACCAGTCAACTAACCCAATATGATCAACATTACTTGTTTGTTAACAAATTAATTTGTTTTATGACAATTTAAAAAAAATAAAAAAAATCATTAAGGAAATAAATGGCTGTCTGACTGCATTATAATTTATGAATAAAAACGATATTGTTACCAATACCCTTTCTCTTCCACACCAACGTTAATAATGTCTAAAGCTATCAAGGATGTATTCATTTAGCATGTATCCTGCGGTCACTTTTTGAGCAGGAATGACTTTTATACTAGTTATGAACAATAAAGGAATGTTGTATTGTTCAAAGTTACTTGTTATTTAATTTTGTATGGATTATTTGAATTTAAAAAAAAACATTTTGAAGACCATTTTTATTTTAAATATAAGAAACGATGTGACAAGGCATTCAACTCATTTAGACATACTACTCTGGAAAACAGTGAAGTTGTGAAATAAAATGGTTCATTTAATTAGGTTTTCATTTTATGTGGATTGCAAGATAAATAAAATCGATTACTACATAAATAGATCGTCTTTATCCTGCTCAGGTCGAATAGTGACTGTCGTGAAGATCTTCACTATTGTAACATTCTCAGAATAAAGCCAATATTTTAAGACAGTAATCAGTTATTTTCTATATATGGGCAACTTCCTCATTCTTGGACATTGCTTATAAAAATAAGTCTTGTTCAAACAAATAGCATGATGCTAAAGTCTTAATTCTAGACATTTATAATCTTTATTTCATATTCCATGTACAAATTATTTTGTTTAGATGTACAACACACAATTTGGTTAATAAGAAACAAGAATCACTCCCCTTCCTTTATATTTTGAAGAGTAACCTGCATCAATCATCGCTATCGAGATTTGTTAAGCATTCCCCTGTGATTTTATTCACAAGGTTTAATAAATAAATGATCATCAAAATAGCATTGTAATAAAGTTTCCAGTTTTATACTTCTGCCTCGCCTATGACCAACTTAATAAATCTGTCATTTACACTCAAAAGACAACACGACTAGAGCATAAAATGGACAAAGACAGATTTTCTCATTTTATTTCCTGCTATATATTATTTTTTAATTATTTTATTAACAAACAAGCAAAGAGCCACATTAATGTGGTTTGGCTATCATCTGAAGTTAGCAATTATTTGTATTGTCAAAAAAACAAATCAGTCACAGAAAAATGAATGGATGAATGAATATCTTCGCAGTGAAATATTGTCATTGAGAACAACAAAAAATGGTTTCAAAATTCGTCAATTCGTCAGTGAATTGCAATAATTCCCACTTCCATCAACTTTTGTATTTTGGCCGCAACAGCAGGATTCTTCAAATGTCTGTAAAATAAAAGTAAAATATTTTAATAAATATTTTGAATTGATTAATTTTAAAAGTTGCCACCCACTATACCACATGGATTGGCTTAAAACATTAATATTTTCCACCATTGTAGGTGTCCCAATTAGTGAATTCAGGAAGTTGTCTTTTATGTGTGTGTGTGTGTGTGTGTGTGTGTGTGTGTGTAAATGTCCCTTTCATGTAATTGTTGCGATTTACAGTTAAAATACAATGTAATGTTTTTATGTAACATGACAACAATAATGGAATGTCTCGTTCATGAGGAGGAATTCATAGCCGATCCGATAAACATTTTACTGTGATAAAACACAATGGTGGAGAATGATGAAGTGAATACTAAATATCAGACTACAAATGTGCCTGTAACATTGATTTAATTTATAAATTTGCTTTGGATCATTTTTGACTATTGACTGCTCCAAAACACTCAAAATCACATAAAATAACACTAATACTTTCCAATACAAAACAACTTTGAACTTTTCAGCTGGAGATATTTTTAATTACTGCGTCTTATGTTATAGTGCATATGTATATATATATATGTGTGATGTGTGGTGTGTGTGTGTGTAAGCATGAATGCATCTCAATGTCACACCAACTGATGAGAACTGCAGACTGAAAATTATCACCAAACCTTGATTGAATGCAGAAGAAGAACATCATCACCAAAGGATGTCTGATATCTAAAATGTGGGCCATTATAACAAGACTCACTCTCTAACAGCGTCTGGGTCCTTGGTCATCTGTTGTAAGATCATGTTCATGGCCGGGTCTTGCAGAATCTGCTGTACTTCAGGGTCGGCCATCGCTCGTTTCCGTACTGCATCGGGGTCACTGTTCTCAGCCAGCATCGCCTTTCGGTAACCGTCAATAGCTTCCTAAAATATTTAAAGCAAAATTTGACTTTTTTTTAAAACTTCATTAACCTTCTGACTACTGCAGGCACACCAGTCAACCTACTGTATGCTGTATACTGTGCATTTCTCAATTCATATTTCCCGCTGTTAAGCAAATGACACTTACTGGAAACCATTTATAATGAACAGAAAACTGAAGATAACTCAGCTTCCCGTGTCTTTAAATTTTTAATTTTCAGTGGAAGGTATGTCGGAATTTTGAGTCGAAAAACATGGTTTTCGGCAAGTATTTTTCGCTTGACAAAAATGGTGGCACGTCACGGTCATTTTCAGGGATCGATAGCCAATTTTGACAGCCATTTTGATAATAAATCTGATCGTTCTATCAACAACAAAAATCAACAAATATTGGGATATGAATCATAGTTTGTGGGTTTTTTTTATATTCGGGTCAGAAAGTCACTTTTATTGGGAATAATGAATATAAATACTGGACAGCTGGCCACAAATACCCGTAAGTAAATGCAACTTTTAAATTTCTTTTACTAATTTTAATCAACATTAATTAATCTGAAATATCATAAACATTAGAAAAAAACAACAAAAATAATACTTATTGATTCAAATGTGAACTTTATTTTATGTATTTATAAAACATTCAACATGTTTTTTGTCCAAAATTAATCCAGTGTCTAAAAGTTAATAATACTATTATGATCTCTCAGTAACAATTTCCATTACAGCAAGACTTTGTTAATTAATATTAACATAAACAACTGATATATTCATCTTTCCAAAACTATTTTTAAATCTTCATTATAATGGACCCATGATCTTTTAGGAATGTAACAATTTCCATTACAGTGACACTTTGTTAGTTAATATTAACATAAACAACTGATATATTCATCTTTCCAAAACTGTATTTTTAAATCTTCATTATAATGGACCCATGATCTTTTAGGAATGTAACAATTTCCATTACAGTGAGACTTTGTTAGTTAATATTAACATAAACAACTGATATATTCATCTTTCCAAAACTATTTTTAAATCTTCATTATAATGGACCCATGATCTTTTAGGAATGTAACAATTTCCATTACAGTGAGACCTTGTTAATCAATATTAACATAAACAACCGATATATCCATCTTTCCAAGTACTAGTATTTAGTTTCTGAGCATTTATAGGCATTTTAAATCCCTAATTCTACAAGAATTATGAATTACAGTGAATGACACTTTTTTTTAAACAAAACAAATTAATGTCTTAAGAATAAAACCTATAGAAGGGACATAATAGAGTGTGTTATCCCATCCCTATATACAATGGATAATTTTTGCAACAGTACAATGTATGCATTATATTATTGTTCCAAACAAAGAGTTTAGAGAAATATCTCTTCAACATGTTTTCTTTAACCTTAAGGTAGCTCAGACGTCCTTCTTTCTTCCAGGTTTATACGTTTAAAAATATGAACAGATGAGATTTTCAAGTTGAAACTTTAAAATGATAATTACGGGAAAAAGTTGAAAGTTTTGAGTTGAAAAAGAGCACACCTATTTATTCATCATCAGCTACTGGATGTCATACATTTTGTAATTCTGACAGTCTTAGAAGAAATGGACTTCATTTCCCATCAGCATCAAGGGATTTTTTTACACGCAGTCTCCCACAAACACAACAGGAACTGATACACCAGTCATGGGCAACTGGTTGGGGCAGGAGAAGAAAGAAGTTTGTTTTGTTCAACTACTCCACTAGAGCACGTTGATTAATTGGATGTCAAACATTTGTTAATTCAGATATTGTAGTCATTAGAGGAAACTCTCTACATTTTTCCATTAGCAGTAAGGGATCTTTCAGATGCACTTTTTTCACAGACAGGAAATCACAGCCTTTGACTAGTTATGGTGCACTGTTTGGAATGAGAAAAAGGGACAGGAGAAAACCTAATTAGAGAGTTCAATCCTGTGACCTGTCTGTATATTCAGGCGAGCATGCAAACGAGTGAGCTAGATACTGCTAGTCATTGCACTAAATGTTAGGACCCATATTCATAAAAACATGTAAAGTTACGTCTATGACTAGCACTTACATCTGTCATAGATTTATGCAAGAAGCACCTTATTCTCAAAGATGGTTGTTAATTACTTGGACGTATATCTACAATTTAACTCTCTGACCAGAGGAAAAAAACACAGAGAAATTATGGCTACCAGGGAAATAACAAATACGCAAAATGTAATTTTGTTTGTTGTCTGCTTACAATAATACAGCGACCCATGGCATTCTAGGAGTGAGGACCTGCATTTTGATACAAACTTTAGGACATTCTTTAAAATATGGCTGAATCGAAAATATCTGTTCAATCACAAACAAAAATATGTTCAATTATTTGAAATGCTGCCATTTTCTGTAACTAGTAGTAAATAGCGGCGATCGTGCTTGATTTAATACATGTACACGACTTACTTGCAGCATTAGTTGTAGCTGGAGGCACTCTTATATTTACATCGAACTTAAAGTTTATGTTGTTTCATGAATAGGTCTTCAGTCGTAGAATTACGTTTATGTGTAAAACTAGATTTATGATGTTATGTGAATATGGATCCAACACTATCTCTAAATATCATCTTGCTTCTGTCATAAACAATGAAAAAATCATTATCCACAAATATTATTTGTAACAAAAATATTTTAAACATTAACCTGACAACTGGCATCAAGATCGAGTGCTTTCTGGAAGGTTACTGCAGCTTTAGTTGTTTCTTTCATGGCAAGAAGACTGGCTCCTTTCCGTAAGTAACCTTTAACTGGAAAAACAACACAGTTTAGTGTTCCAGACTATCCGACTTGAAAACAAAAAGCAACTGAGATAAAACACTATTCAAAATTATATACATAATAAAACTCCACAGATTTAACTAATAATGAAGATTCATTTGTTGAGTGTTTTAATAAAATTGCACCAGTTTGATTTTGATGGTGATAAATAAACAGAAATATTAGAAAATGACCACATGATAATGTGTGTCATATATTAATGTAACTTAACTGAAAGTGGACTGTAAAAACAAATTCATTGTCAATCCCCAGATTTCTGCTATTCTTAATGTTATGAACTTATGTTGGCAGCTAATACATACTGAATTTAGGATCAAGTCTTATGCAAGTATCACAATCCTTTAGTGCTAGTTCGAACTCCATCAGTTTTGTGTAACAGGCTGCACGGTTGCTGTAAAGTTTAGGATCATCAGGATTCCTTTTAATTGCTTCAGTGTAACATTTTGCAGCTTCAGGAAACTTCCCTGCAAGTGGGTGATGAGGAAAACAGTTAGATTAAATGATACAATTATAAAAACTGTCATTGTAAAATGTTTCTGAATAACAAGGCCCTTTTAACTACATTCTCTCGTTTACAATATCAGTGTTGGTATTTTCAGTGTGTTTCTGGTCATTACAATGTCTGAACCACATCTTGTCCTAACAACTGCGATAACTTACTCTCCTACCTTTAATTACTGTTCAACTGCCCCCACATCTTGTCCTAACAACTGCGATAACCTACTCTCCAACCTTTAATTACTGTTCAACTGCCCCCACATCTTGTCCTAACAACTGCGATAACCTACTCTCCTACCTTTAATTACTGTTCAATTCCCCCACATCTTGTCCTAACAACTGCGATAACCTACTCTCCTACCTTTAATTACTGTTCAATTCCCCCACATCTTGTCCTAACAACTGTGATAACTTACTCTCCTACCTTTAATTACTGTTCAATTCCCCCCACATCTTGTCCTAACAACTGCGATAACCTACTCTCCTACCTTTAATTACTGTTCAATTCCCCCACATCTTGTCCTAACAACTGCGATAACCTACTCTCCTACCTTTAATTACTGTTCAATTCCCCCACATCTTGTCATAACAACTGATAACTTACTCTCCTACCTTTAATTACTGTTCAATTCCCCCAACATTTTGTTCAAACAGATTGTGACAAAAACCCATTACACTAACATAGATTCCACATATTAATAACCAAGTCCTCTATATCGACTTCACTGAGATCTGCTACAAATTGTTTTTCACCATCTGTCATTTTGCTTTTTTATGGAATACTTTTCAAATATGGAAGCCAAGTGTGTATTTAATATAATGACATGATTACTACCTCTACCATAACATGTTCTTAGATTATGTCACATCCTTCCACCTCTCTTGGAGAGTATTCCATAAAAAAGCAAAATGGCAGCCTACAAGCTTTTTGTCCTAGGAGATTTCAGTGACGTCAATTTAGGTGACATAGTTACCATCTAGTATTTGGAATCTGTGTTGTTTTTTCATGATTCTGTCTGGACAAAATATAAATGTAATTAAAGGTAGAGTAATTTATCAGTTGTTAACAATGTGGTTTTGACTTGCAGTGTTTATAGTAACAAAACTTTAATACTTTGTAATATGTATATTTTTATAAATACAAAATAACTGGAAGACAAAAAAACCCAGTCCCGCCTTCTAAAACACTTTGTATAGTACAAACGCTGATATTTTTAACAAGAACATTGAAAATGCTCTGTTGGCTGAAAACATGTTTCAATAGCATCCAACTGAGGACAGTATTTTTAGTAGGTAACTAGGATGTTGGTTTTATCCCACGATGAATAGAATGTATTCTGACCAGACCACTCCGCACATACTTCAACATTGACCAGTTATTCATTTTATTCTGTAAGCCAACAAATAATAAAACAAATTTAAAAAGAGTAAGTCAAATGGTGCACATTAATTTACAGATGATTACCATTCAAGGTCATGATTGTGTCTACATAGTAAACTTCAATAAAGTTAAAATTTGAAATTTAAATTAGAAGAAAAAACTACAAAAATTTCACAGAACAAAATATGTCACCTAACAAGCTGAACACATTCACCGTAAAGGTGTATCTTCAAGGTTTTGTTTTTTTAACCACCCAGAAATATGCAAAATACAGTGGATTGGTTCTTTAAGAAATACAGCAAAAACAATTGTTATTACCATTCTGAAATAACTCATTTCCCTTCTGTTTTTCTTGTAATGATAGTTCTGGATTAACCATTGCTAATCTTTCTTTTTCTTTGATTTCCTTTTCTAACTGAAAGTCAATAAAAAAAATACATGTATGAAACTTCTATCATTTACTAAATAACTGATAAGAAAACGGCAAACATTTTTAACATTCATTAAGTCCTAATTTAATTATTAACCAACACTAAAACATTAAGTCTTGGATTAAACAAAGAGTGATAAAAAAAAAAACACAGAAGGAATCTTCAATCATATGGCTGTTGGAATGTTTGGACCAGTCTATTGTTCCAGGGGTAAAATGTCATTAGTATGAGGTTTGGTTAGGTTGAAAAGAAAATTTACCTCATTAGATTTCTTCACCATTTCTGGAATTCTGTGTTCTGATAACGATTTATCATAATATTGTTTTGCTTTACGTAGATCACCTTTTTTCAAATATGCATTTCCAACACGTGCAAGAGCTCTATAATGAAATAAAATAAATAAATAACAGATTAGACTTAAATATATACAATGCAGTCACTAGTAAATCATCACATTTGGGTTTTTTCTGCCTACTGTTACTTATTTATGACACTCCAGTGTTATGAAAATGACAGAATTTATGTAGTCATTATCCCTAGGAGCATATGATTAAAATAAAACCCCACTATTATAATCAAGAACAAATTTTGTTTCTTAAAAAATATTAAATCCCACAAACAACACTTAGCATTATTTTCATTCCACCTGTAAACAAATAAAACTGGAATGCAGGGCTAGCTCTGGCACTTGCCAAATTCGTCAACTGCTAATTTTGAAATTAGTTGGCAAATTTCATTTTAATTTGGCAAAATAATTTCATTAATAATTGACATTTTGTATAAAATAACTGTTGATTTCTGCAATTTTTAAAGTTTAAAGGAATATTCAGATGTTGTTTAAGTACAACTGCCATGCATATATAATTACAAACTTTCTGAATTTATACGATTTACTGTATTCTGATTGGCTGACGTCACTAAAAAACCCAAGCGTTATCCTTCGATAAACCTCATAAAAATATGTCTTCCGTGATCAGTTGTTGTCGTCATCTTTGGTCTTTGGCAGATGTGATTGCAAATATAGGACGAGGCGTCTGCACAGAACTCAGATGTAAAGCAACATGTGGCTATGTTGTTCGTTGATAAGAAAATCGCCTGTCTCTGAACACGAACAAAGTGTTTTTATACCAAATGTAACTTGCTAGACATTTCTCGAAAGTTCTTGTATTCGCTAGATTAACCTCCCCTTCACTGTAAACAATGTTCTCTGACGTCATGATTAAAATATGACATACCAAAGACTCATAATATTTTATTAAAGGGTCAGAATCTACATTTTATAAGCTTAAAATGTACATCTATAACAACTTCTTGTACTGTTTGTAATTATAAGAATTGTTTCAAATTTTTTAGGAATTTATCGATGTATAAAAGTCCCAAATGTAGTATAAAATCGCTTCGCTATGATACTCGATTTTATACCATTTGTGACTTTTATACAACGATAAATTCCAAAAAAATGAGAAACAATTCTTATATAAGACAATACTTCAATACATTTTAAAAGGGTAACTACATTATTCAAAAGTATACTAACATAATATTCAACAAAAATATCAAGCTGAGCAAGAAAATATGGTAGATGTTCTCTCACTAAGCCACTAAATGTATCTTATAAGTGAATATTTATTTTTTTTGGGGGGGGGAGAGAAACACCCCAACATTCCACTTGGTTACCCATGTATGTCGTAAGATATTTTCAGGTCTTATAGTAGAGCTATATACATTTTATTATTGTTCAAAATGTTGATAGACAAAACAGTGTTATTGATTACGTATTGAAATATTATTTTTAATAGGCTGGTGATCTGTCTTTTTTAAAATTTCATTTTTAGTAAGTAGATATGCTAGTAGTCTTTATACAAGATTTATGGGAATGTTATAGTGGTGGGAAAAAATTATACAAGCCAAAATGTGCTAATAAAATATAAAATTATAATTAAAAAATATTGAAATAACTACACATTTTTGTCAAGAACATACAAATGGTAATGGATATTATGTTGTACCAAAATTATTTCTATAATACACACATATACATTAAACTTGATATGCATTTCAATTAAAAAAAGTCTTCATTATAGATTATAGCAAATTTTAAATTTAAGACAAATGACACAAAACAGGAGAAAATGACACGACGTCCAAGAAGTGTAAAACAATATCTAGCCCGGTGACAAGCCATCGTTTCTGCAGATATGTGTTTTGATATGCTTATAGAATAAATAGGTGAAAAATCAGCACATATTGAGTGGAAGAAATATTTATAATGTATGCCTTAATAGACAATTTGGCAAAATGTTTTGCTCACCCAGAGCTAGCCCTGAAATGGCCTTATTTTCCACAGCAGTAATCAGAATAAGCTAAAGTATGAACACCTGTAGTTCAACTGTCTATTTCTGTAACCATAATATTCTATTTACTATGGGTGAAATGTAGCCCAGTGATAAAGCGCTTGCTTGAAGTGTGGTCAGTTTGAGATCGATCCCAGTCAGTGGGCCAATTGGGTTATTTCCTCTCCAGCTAGTGCACCATGAAAAGAGTAGCCTATGAAGTGGCGACAACAGGTTTCCTCCCTCAATATCTGTGTGATCCTTAACCATACTTCCGACGCCATATAACCTTAAATGAAATATGTTGAGTGTGTTATTAAATAAAACATTTTCTTCCTTTCTTCCTATTTACTTGGTCCGGACGTTGCCCAGTGATAAAACATTTGGTTGATGTGTGGTCAGTCTGGGATCGATCCCCATCAGTGGGTCCATTGGGCTATTTCTCGCTCCAACCAGTGCACCATGACTAGTATATCAAAGGCTGTGGTATGTGTTATTCTGTCTGTGGGATGATGTATATAATCAAAAAGAGTAGCTCATAAAGTTGCGACAGCAGGTTTCCTCTCTCAAAATCTGAGATCTTTAACACATGTCCGATGCCATATAACCGTAAATAAAACGTGTGCATCGTTAAATAAAACATTTCCTTCCTTCCTATTTACTATTATAGTGTTAACTGGAATCAATATGCATAATCTGTCTTACTTGGCAATCAATTTGAAATCTGCTCTTTGTTCTCGGCCAAGTTCTACCGCCTTTTCACATTCTTCAATACACTTGTCATATTCCCCTTGTTCAAAATACACAGCTGAAACAAAAAGTGTACTTTGTAAAACATTACATTCTTACAAAATAAGACTGTTGATGTAATTTTCCATTTCAAGTATATTAAAACAAGCTTTGCTATATTTAAATAGTGAGATAAAAATAACACAATAAATGTATCTTCTTGGTGACTACAATGTACATATATTTTTTTCGTAAGTCCTACACAACTTTCGGTTTTGGTAATCATCAACATCCCACATAAAGAAAAAACAAAAACATATTGTACATAAAATACAATAATTAAACCACCTACTGTATATGAATAAAAACAAAATTCAACACTAGGTTTTCATTTTTTAACACAGCAATCAGGAAGATGTTACAGAATACAATATATTTTTAAAAAAACACCAAAACCTGCCCTCTTTATACATATTAAATGAAAATATTGTTGTTGTTTTTTAAACCTTCCTCACATAAAATATTATACATACAATCTGATAACCTTTATTAATATTTATGTATTTTATGAAACAAATTAACATACTAACAAACAATAACAATCAAAAAGTAATCTGAACAAAAATATATACCTGCTCTATTGGTCAGAAGTGTGATGTTAGTAGGATCCAGCTCAAAAGCTCTGTTGTAACACTGAAGAGCTTCTTCAAAATTTTTCTTCTTGTATGCAGCATTTCCTTTTTCCTTTTCCTCTAAAGCCTGAATATATAGATACAAATAAATTATCCAGTTTTGCCATAAGGATTGTTTGTTTGTTTGTTTGTTTGTTTAACGATGCACTCAACACATTTTAATGACGGTTACATCGGCGTCGGACATATGGTTATGTCGAGAAAAAAAACCCAGTGGTTAGCTGACGGGGATCGATCCTAGACCGACCGCGCATCAGGCGGGCTTGCCATAAGGAATGCAGACAATAAAAACTTCTCCTCAAGTATTGTGCATTTAGTATCAAAAAGAAAAATAATTAAATAACAAAGCAAGCAGATGTGCAAATAGCCGAAAAAACCTGTCAGCGGTTGATTAATCATGACTGAGACCATCCTTAAAGAAAATGTTACTTTGTTGTAACCAGATCCACCAATTTAGCAGGGTCATATTCCAATCAAAATGCTATATTTATTATTTTTTAATTTTGATGAAGAGAAGAAAAAATTTATAGATTGGGAAGATGGGGAGGGGTCGGTATTACGAGTGCAAAGTTTTTGTCATGGTTACAGCAAACACCAATTTATGAAAGGTTGGCCTAAAACATGATGTTTAAAATAGGCAAAATGCACAGCGATATATGATGCATGAATGAAATGAATGCTGATCTCTGGTTGGATACAGTATTAGTAAAAGAACATTCAAAAATTTAATTATTTAAAGTACTACAGATTTTACAACTAAATATACCAAAACGCTTCCTGAACATTCGTGAATACATAATCGTCTGTTGACATTACGAACACAAAGATATCCTGTTGTATGAATAAACAAAGACAACTGCTGTCACCAGGGCAGGCCAGTCGAAAATGTCAGGATGGGCAACTGGCTAACAACCTCTTTCTGGTCGGATGTCAGTGATGATGCTGATGATGATGTTGATGAAGAAGATGATGTAGTTCCATTTGTGGTAGGTTTGTCATTCGCCATGGAATCATTACTTCTTGAGTGTTCTCGTTTCTCATCTGTTGCTTTCTCGTCAAAATCCAGTCCAAGTAAAATTCCAAGTGTGGTCATGATCCGAGGATCTTGCATGTTCCTACAGCGAAAATATTCATGAAAGATATTTTTTATTTATTACTAATACTAACTCAATTAAAATAGCTCTATAAAAGTTTCACCTGGCAGGGAACCAGTTTCAGAGATCGCTACATAATTTTAAAACATTAAACATTGGTTGCTAATTAATTTTTAATTGACTAAAAATATCGCTAATCAAGATATTGAAAACAAAATGTTCCCTGCAGTGTTGAATTACAGCAAAACATATTTATTAATATTTATTTTATAATATAAAGATTTTCCATTCAACTGCATGGTCATAAATTTTTTTAAATTAATACATGTAATTTTATTTATTCATACACAGAAATTTATTTTATTGGGCATGATAGTCATATAACTATTCAAAATAGTATATATCAAACTGAAGCTAAACTCACTGAAGACCTCCTGGACTTTGCTGCATCAGCTGAATCATCATCCTGTAATCCGGCTGCTTGAGGAACTCGCGAGTTTTTGGATGAGCTTCGAGCCTAGCCATGAGATTGGGATCAGCAAATGGATTCATCATTGGCTGACTTTTACCTGGACCTGAAATACAACAGTATTCAACTCCAGGAGACCAGTTTTATGCTAAAGTGTACAGTAATACAGATTAGTTTGTATCTTTGACAAATATATACACTATTTATTTATAAGAAAAATATTATTAGGTCATGCCCGAGGTGCATTTGGTAGACCAACTGAAATGTTTTTCTGTATCAGTCGTAAGCTGGTATGTGTTATCCAGGATTTCTATCTGTCGAAAAGTACATACCAAACATCCCATACTGCTAATGTGAAGTATTAATCTGAAAGAATAACCTACCAGCTGGTAGCAAGCTTCTTTTCTAACATAGCTGATCAGATATTGTAAGTCTATTTTAATAATTAAATAATATAGGCAATGCTTCTTCATCAATCCTAAATGTACAAAAGTTAATAGCTGAATAGCTGAATTAAAAAAAAAAAAAATTCTGACTATCACATACATTTACAAATCTTAAACACCTGCCATTAAGAAAAACATGCTTTGTAAATTTGGTCCTATATTTTTAAGAATTATTACAAAGTACTGCAATTCTACCTGTAAGATTGTTACTGGCCTCTTTAAGTCCATCTTTCAGTTGCTTGTTTTCGGGATCAAGCTTCAAACCTTCCTTGTAGACTTCGGCAGCCTCATCAAACCGATTCATATAAGACAATGCTGCACCTTTACGGGAGTAGCCCTAGTGAAACAACATTAGAATGGTTCACTGAGCAAGTCATTTAATACCTACTCCGATCTTTAATACTACTCCGATCACATTTCAGATTGTCATAAAAAATGATCCTGATGACAACTGTTTAATGTCTGTAATTTAAAAAAAAATATTTGTTTAAAAAAAATTTAACATTTAGACAAAGCTCTAATTACAATAAGAACAGAAATTAAGATCATTCTACACTAGTTTCCTTTTGCATCTGAAACAGTATATTATCATCAGACACCAGCAGCTGAACAAATATGGACAAGAATTTTACTGTATCTTTTTTGCATTCTAAGTAATAAATCTATGCACTCATTTTGTGTTAACAATAAATGATGACCAATTCGACTCAAAAGTCTCCAAACATTGTAAATTTATGTTTATGGTTAGCAGTCATGATATATATTTACAAGTATTTAATATGTTAAGGGCAAAAGAAAGTGATTTAAGCAGATTTTTAACAGTTATTTTTAATTATAACTTCCTCAATATTAAGTTTATGTTTTGAGGTACACGACAGACACTGAGCGCAACATTTTTTTCTGGCTTTAGTTTTGTATGCAATAAATATAACAACATATTAAATAGCAATTTTTTATATGATACATTTGATACTATTAAAAAAAACCATACTGGTATGTAACCATCTCACTATTTGTGAAGAAAAACATTTAATATAAAAAAAACTGTACCATTTATGAAATATGGATATGAAGCTATGTTGTGTTTTATTGTGTAAGAAACCAGAATGATGGGCTGGGAAGTGACTGTTACTAAAGTTATGATTAAAAACATTAAAAATGTACATAAATAGAGGCTATTTCATAAGGTTTTTATTTCAAATACGATTTTTATGTCAACGAGTGGTGTGTGAAAACCATATTTTCACACAACACAAGTTGATATAAAAATTGTATTCGAAAAAAACACCATGAAATGGTCTATTTATGATATAAATATTTCCTACTTTTTTAGCTGTTTGGTAATATCTCTCGCTTATCCTATCGAAAACACATAACATCATGATATATTTCTTCCTATGGAACTTTTCCAGAACATTTACTTTACCATAGACTTTTAAAAAGAAATTTAATTAAAATTTATCTTTATTAACATTTAAAATACTACTGCACTGCAAATATATCTGACAAAGTGATCCTCTAAGAACTCCCACAAAAACAAAATGAGTCGAATGCCGTTAAAATTCGTACCCTTACACTCGTTGACACTACATTTTGTCATCATTATTTAGCTTCATATTCAATTCGTTTTAGATATTTTATCGTTATTGCACTTCGTATTCATTAAAAAATTTTTTAGGTACAGTTGTTTAAATTAAAAAGTTTACTTTTTCAAATACGATTAGATGCATTGGTAATCATCAAATTTAAATATGAAGAACCGAAAAAAGGGAGATAATTTAATCATACACTTTTACCAAAAAGTAAATATGACTTCTATATTTTCACTTTAGTTAAAATACAGTGAAAACATCATGACTTTTCACCGGATATGACTTTTATGATTTCCGTAGATCTCTATATTTTCATTGCTATGTATATAATAAATAATTTAATGTGGTCCATATTTAATATTTTTTTCTATGAAAAAGAACCACAGTGAACATGTTTCAGAGATTGCTACACAGTTTTAAAACATAAAACAGTAGCTCCTAATCACTTTTCAATAGACTAGAAATACCGCTAATCAAAACTTTGTTAACAAAATGTAAATGTACAACTGTTTATCTGAAAACATCAAGTCTTTATGTTTTGTTATTCTAAAGTTTGACCATTAATTAGTATTCAAACAATGAGATCTATGAGATATATTTATTATATAAACACACACACACACACACACGTACCTTGCACCAGTCTGACTTCAGCTTGATGGTCTGGTCAGCATCGCCTAGTGCCTCCATGTATTTACCACACTTGGTGAGAGCTGCCGACCGATTGCTGTACAGAACATGGTTTTCTACGTCAAGATTGATGGCCTCTGAATACAACCTAATAGCCTCTTCGACATCACCATTTTCCAGACATTTGTTACCTTTCATCTTTAGCTCTTCTGCCTGGAGGTACAAACTTGTTTACTTATGTGGGCAATCAGTTGGAATCATTTACAATAATCAGACTGTACCAACTGATCAATGTTAAAATAAACAATTGGTTAGTAAAAATAAATCTTGCATAATAATTTATATGAAGTATTCAAATCATACATAAAATTATTTTATTTAATTCAAATTTTCTCCAATTTGTTGTTGCTTTAACCATTCAAAGCATTTTTTTTTTAAAGTAACAATATTAATATTACATATTTATTACATCTGATCATACTTCAACACCATATAACCATAATAAAAATGTGTTGAGTGCATCATTAAATAAAACATTTCTTTCTTTTTTTCTGATCACACACTACCAGAACTCCGATGATAAGTTTTTCATCATAATCACCATTGTTAAACTAACAATTAAGACATAAAGCATCAGTGTACATAAACGTGACAGAAACACCGCCTTCTCTAGAAACAAAGCTTGAAGCCAAATATTTATACTGCACATAATTAATACAGGAAACACAGCATGCAATAATATATCTAAAATTTTACTTAATGCCCACTGTACAGGATTGGAACTTCCCAATCATTTCACATAAAACTGGAAACATTTACCTCACATTTAAAATATACAATTAACTTAATGCAAAATGAAAAACTATATCAAATTCACTAACATCTGTATTTAAAAGTAATAAAACATTCATAAGATGTGTACAATGCAGACGTATTTTGACTATTCCTTAATCAAATTTAGAATACATCTAGGTGTCTTGCTGTCGCCAAGTTTCACACTCCAGGATTACGACAACTACATGTAAACTGTTTAAGATCTTTTCAGACTGAAATAATAAAAAACAATTTGCAATCAGAAAGATGGTAATGGTGAAACTGAAAAACAAATAAAACATCAATATACTACACTATAAATGAGCTATGGATCATCATTCTTTGCCATTAGCAATTTATATTTTAATTTAATCATTTCGTTTAAATTTTGAAGTACTCAGTGTAAATATTTACAACTGGACAATTTACTAAAAATATAATAATTTGAGCTTGTAGAAAAGAAAATGTTTTTATTAACATACTGCACAAATGATAATACATACTGTACAGTCAAACGTATCGTTAGCAGACAGACAAGGAATACGAAAATCCACCGTATAAGACAGGTAGCCACTAACTGCAGGTTACCACATACAACTTTACAGTCTTTAATCTGGATGTCGTTGTTTGATTGATTTACCGTCTATACTGCTAATTGATAGATGTGTGCTCTATAAATCAAATTTCGACATGTCACCTCTTTCAGAAATAATGTGTAACTGGAATGTTTTAATTTATGTTCTTAATAAGTTTGTTTTCCTTTTCCTTTAATTATTTAATTACTACTTAAATAATAATGTAGTGCATTGTCATAGTAAGTCCATCTACAGGTGATACAAAGCTTAGCCTACCCAGAGGCAATTGAAATTTAATTGCCTCTGGGTAGGCTAATTGTGAAGATCGCATTATAGCACCTGGTCGATGTTGTATCATAGTAAAACATTTACTGTTGGCACTTGATACAGGTATTTTAGCATTGGGATCCGATTAGGTGACTGCTTATTATGAGTTATGTACATTAGAAAACCATTTGGGATAAAGTGTGGCTGCTACGACAGACATGACTGTACTACTAATTAGATAAATTAGACCGTTCTTGTTACAAGTTAATGACATTATATGCATCATCATTATTATCAGTAAAACTATGATTGGATACCTAAGTACAAATATCATTTAATTAGTGTAATGTTCTTAAAAATCTGTTTCCGTATTTTAGATTTCAGCCCTCGAAATTCGCGGCGGCAATCGGCAATGCCATCGCAAACTTGATTTGCGACAGCATTTCATTGCCGTCGCAAATTTGTGAGTGGTGAAAAGTCTGTAGGCATTTCTTTCTGAACTCTGTCCAATTATAGATCCCACAGAAAAGCATAAATTTGTTATCGTGTATAGCTCAGTTTCCTTAAGTAATATAAATTGGTTTATTCCAGTATAAAAACTTACGAAAGTAAAGTTGAGATGTTATGTTTTAGCATATCATTACACCAGTGGATCATATATGAATAATTTTGATAGCATTAATCTTTATTTAAAATTGCCGTCGTATTGCCGTTGCAAAATTGATTTGGGACGGCACTTAACTGCCGTAGCAAACTTGTCTGAATTTCAAGGGCTGAGATTTTATGTGTGGTACAAATCCATTTCCCAATATGAATCTTGTTTTAGGAGATCCATAATAAACATGAAAACATCATTGGTAAAAAAAATATGATAGTTAAGATTAACAAATAAATTAATGAAAAATCAAGCATGAATAAATAAAAAAAAAAAAATCTTAATTAGAGTGGATGATTTTTTATTTTGGCTAATTAAGATTTTTGTTCTTCCATTCTCTATCCAAAGTTTCAATTTATTGTCATGCTGTAATCTTACATTTAAATAGTATTTCCCTAGAAATTTGTCAAGGCATGGTAGACAAAACACTTTTGGGGCATTTTCACCATTTTTGGGGGACTTGTTTTTCATTAAAAATACACAACAATTAATTGAAATAAACATTAGTGCAATATATGTGCTTGCTTTAATATTGTCACAGACCACTGACCTATTTAATGGTCTAACAAAGTATTACCTAAACAAATATAATTTGATTTGTCCCTAAATTTACTTTATTGAATCATTTTCATAACCACCATACTCTATTTATTAATGACATTTTGTAAAAAATAATTGAATTATGGCAATGGTCCATAATTCAAAAACTAAAATTGCCGAGAGGGATAACATGGATTTCACTCCACCATGCTTCAGTTAAGGTGATGCGATAGCTAGATTTGGTTTCCAACAATTAATGTAATTTTTATTCATTATCCATTTTTAGAGAAATAAGGCCCTTAAATCCATGACAGTATGCCTTTAAAGCTTATGAATGGCCTCAAACAACAAAATGGATTGCACGGCAAATAAAATGAGTGATCAACCACTGAAATCAAATGTCTTATTTTTATAACGGTAATATGTTCATGGCAAATGATCCCCTCTAACCAATCAATAGCTAACAAGTTGATATAGTGCAACGGGGGTGCAGAAAGTACTTGCCCAATTATCACCAAATGCGAGTAAAAATTATCACAGACGAGGTAAATTATTCACTTATTATTGTTTGTTGGGTTTTCTTTCCGTCCAGTCTGTGACTCAATATCAGCCATGTCAGAATTACAAACCATTAAAATAATTTAGAATTATTGACAAAATATACAATAATACATGTACTGCATTAACAATAGACAACTTCAGAGTTCCAAATTGCATAAGCACGACATTACGGAGAAACTAAGCCGGTCAAACATCAATACTACCTAGAAATAGATTGTTCATATTAAAAGTAGGTTACCAATAGTTTTGAATAGATCAATCTGTTAAATATTTGCTCGATCTAACTTGAATTTTGTAAATCTATATGAAAGAAATGTTAAACAATAATATACTGTTCAACAGGCTAGCAGGCTAATAAATTTCACTTGGTTCTGGTCTCGTGGGCTAGTGAAATACTTTCCATTTCTGCATCCGTGTGCAAGATTCAGTGAAAAACAGAACAAACATTTCACAACATAATCCTGCAACAATTTCAATGTAAAAATAATGAAAATATTGAGAAACCTTTATTTCATTTTGTATAACCATTATCACTATGTAAATATGTCACAAATTAAGGAAAATTAATTTCATTTTGTATGTACCGTAACCCATTATCACCAAGTAAATAATATCACCAATTCAAGAAAATTAATTTCATTGTGTATAACCCAGTATCACTATGTAAATAAACTAAAATTTAATGTGCAAATACAAAATGGGTTATGCAAATTAAACTTGTGCAATGTTATGGGTAAACAAAATTATTATTGGCAAATTCTGTGATAGATCAAGAAAAAAACAATGTGATTAATGTTTACAAAATATAGCACTGTACCTACCTGTCAAAATAAGTACAAAATAGTATTACAATTCCAATACATTTACTGACACAAGCATTTTCACAAAAACATATTTGTAAGGAACTACCTTAATGATCCAACCAGAGACCAACATATTTACCAAAAAACATTCATTACATCCATGCAAATAAAAAGAAATATACTAGATGATACATGTAAATGCAAAAGATAATGATACACATTGACTTTAACAACATTGTTACATGTATATTAAATTTCAGATAGTACACACTGTGTTTGAAAATGCTTTAATTTACAGTGTGAGTAGATACAAAACTGTTAGTCTTTGTATTTTAAAATTAATATCTTAATGTAAAGGTA
>JAECMU010071525.1:1353-16750 GCA_016106625.1 Dracogyra subfuscus
TATTCTTGGTGAGTAGTTCTACTTTTAATAGCAAACTTATGTATCAAAAGTGTGTGACATAACAGGTACCCGTAGCTTACAAACCCCTGTAACCAAGGCAGTATTTTGAGCATTATTAATCCTAGTTCATAAAAATAAACTCTAATGTTACAATGTAAATCACAATGATAATCATAATCATAATGACAATCAATCATAATGTGAATGTCACGAATGTGCATTTACATTCGAGTTCATTTTTATGAATTACATTAATCTCTGTTGTAAAAGCTTAATAATAATATGGAACTTTTGAATCAACTTGGAATTTCGCCCCCAAGCTGCAAGCATGTTCGCCCCCAAAACATGTCAGTTTGCCCCCAACCACGCACGGTTGCCAATGTAGTTCATGATCATCAAGATAAACTTCGCAGGCAGGCGGCGAAGTTTATCTTGATGAACTACCGCCAACGCAGCCCGCAATATTTGTGGTGGCAATCGGCAGTGCCGTCGCAACGACGGCAATGAAATCTTGATTTGCGACGGCATTTCATTGCCGTCACAAATCTGTGAGTAGTTTAAAGTCTGTAGGCATTTCTCTCTGAACTCTGTCCAATTACAGATCCAAGAGAGAAGCATAAATTTATTATCATATGTAGCTCAGTTTCTTTAATTAATATAAATTGGTTTATTCCAGTATAGAAATTAGAAGCTTACAAAAGTAAAGTTGAGATGTTATGTTTTAGCATATTATTACAGCAGTGGATCATATACATGAATAATTATGACAGCATTAATCTTTTCTTTAAAATTGCCGTCATAGAGCCATTGCAAAATTGAATTTCGACGGCACTTATCTGCCATATCAAACTTGTCCAAATTTCAAGGGCTGCCCAACGTACTATTACCAGTTAGCCCCTGCAAAAAAAAGAGTAATGTAGGTTTTGCTGTCTTTAGCTGTGATACGACAGGTGCTATGACTAGTATGAGTCAAAAGCCCTTTGATTTAGACTCATCAAAATGTGTATTGCATTATGAATATTTATATGAGTTAAGCATGCAGCACACGCTGCGACAAGTGGAGATTTTTGTCGCTGGAGACCGAAATCTCCGCTTGTCTCAAAACCCCGCACACTAGGAGACCAGTGCGCACACTTGGCGACGACAGGATATTTTTATCGCCGACTATCACACATTTAACCCTTATATTTAACCCTTCCTTTTCCTTGCTGAGGTCTAATAGTGATCTTTTCCCTACATACATTGTTGTTGAAAGGCCATTTTAGGCACAATTCTGATACCAATGAAGTTGCTAGCAAGTGATGGTGCTTTCGTGACGTTTCCAGCTTTCATGACGTCACTTAACTGCACCTGAAAAAGACATGGCGGCGGCGTTCAAACAACGCAAAAAAGTTAGGCTTATTTTAGCCATTTACATGTTCATGTACTCTGGACACTCGATATTGAACAAGGATGGTCGTTCCGCCCACAATTCAACAATGATATCCTCATTATAGTGTGTCCAACTAAATGCTTCCATGGGGGCTGCCATTTTGAAGTCATGTGCCACGACAGCCAGAGTTGATTGGTCAATCGAAGAAACAAGTCACGCATCTCCGTCGCAAAACCCCGCACACGCTGCGACAAGTGGAGACAAATGGAAACAAATATCAAACAAGTTTGATTTTTGGAAACAGTCTCATGCGACTGTTTCCACTTGTCGCCGTACCCTAGCACACGTCGAGACTTATTGAGATTTTTGTTTCAAGTCCCTAGCACACGCTGAGATGAGTGGAGATTTCTGTTTCCTGCGATAAAAATCTCCACTTGTCGCAGCGTGTGCTGCATGCTTTAGGGACAGTGAATACCACTTATACAAAGAAGAGGCCACTATCAAAGAAAGGAAAGTGTTTTATTATATACATAGCAGTGAAATATATAGATTTACTTTTTGGTAAAAGTGCATGATTAAATTATCTCCCATTGTCTCGGTTCTTCGTATTTAAATTTGATGATTACCAATGCATCTAATCGTATTTGAAAAATAAAAAATGTAATTTAAACAACTGTACCTATAAAAAAGGGATATGAAGTACAGTAATGATAAAATATCTAAAACGAATTGAATACGAAGCTAAATAATGATGACACAATGTATTGTCATCGAGTGTAAGGGTAAGAATTTAACGGCGTTCGACTCGTTTTGTTTTTGTGGGACTTTTTAGAGGATCACTTTGTCAGATACGTTTGCAGCGCAGTATTGTTAAATAAAAGTTAATAAAGATAAATTTTAATCAAATTTCTTTTTAAAGGTCTATGGTAAAGTAAATTTTCTGGAAAGTTCCATAGGAAGAAATATATCATGACGTTACATGTTTTCGATAGGATAAGCGAAAGATGTCAAAAATTAGGAAATATGTCTATAATTTCATGGAAAAAAATTCCGAATATGATTTTTATGACAACTCGTGATGTGTGAAAACTATATTTTCACTCTCGCAATTCATAAAAATATGGTTTTCACACACTACTCGTTGACATAAAAATTGTTTTCGATAAAAAAAAACACCATGAGATAGCCTCTATTTATTACATGTATGTATTAAAGGGACAGACCTTAGTTTTTTAACACCAAGGCATACATTTCACCTAGACCCTAGTTTCAATCCATAAAGATGGACACTAAGTTTGGTTAATTTTCAAACCTGTAACCTATTTGGATATAACAGTGAAACAAGTTTGTGACGTTGAAATACCCTTAAAAATAGACAAAAATGTGACTCCATAACCGTTACTTCTCAGCTGCACATGTATGCGTTTTTAGAAATATGCAAAAACTAATATTTTGTGGTATTAGATACGAATCCGGGTCGTTTCACTCTAAAACCATTTCGAACCCTGTGTTGTTTTGCCCTTAGATCGTTCACCCAGGGTTGGTTCGTTCTAAGTCTTATTTGTACAGAGTCAATTCGCCCCGATTTTCGAGTAGAAAAACATCCGAGTAGAAAAACCTCTAAAACAATGAGAAGTACATTTGATTAAACTAAACAGACACCAATAGCACTCTTTCACATCAAAGGTATTAAAATTAGCACTTATTGTAGGATAAGCCAACATGAACTACAGACAAATAAATAAATAAAATCCTGATGCATGTATATGATAAAGCAATGAATAAATGTTTTTATTGACAACAACAAAAAAGAAGGCCAAAACGACCCTACATAGGGGCGAACAGACTCGGTTAACAGTACGCATGGACCCGGTGTGAAACGACGCAGGCGATCTAGTAACAGGGGCAAAATGACCTGTTACCATTACTAGTAGAAACACTAGGATGACCTGAAACACTTCGGTTGTACACAAATGTGTAATCTAAACAATAAAATATAAGTGTTTGATTTCAGTGATCATAAATGTCCCTAATAATGAAAAATATGTCTTAGTGTATAAATACTGGGGTATGTTCCTTTAAATATTAACTGTAATCTCTATGTGCCTTGTATAGTATAGGATAGTCTTGATGCTTAATTACTAATTATAGGACAATCTGCTCATTTATTAACCCCTTATCATACAAAGGACAATGAATTCCACTTGGACTATACGTACACATGGAAAAAGAGGCCACATCGTATGTGGTTCAAAGCATTCTTTGGCAAGGAGCATTTTCACTATCTACACACTAATTTTAAACAGTAGTTGCTAATGCATTTTCCTTTGACTAGACATATCGCTAATCAGTGTTAGCTGACATCATAATAGTACAATATTACCATCAGTCCTCAATTTATTATGGGAACAACCCTTGATTTTAATCAGAGGCTGTTTTCCCAGTTAGCAGGGTTGCCCGATTGCCCCTGGAGACTGAAAACGACGACGGGCAACTAAAAACCCACAGTAAGGTTGCCCGCCTGGCGACCAATTTGTTTTTCTTTCATGTTTTCTCTTATAATTTGTTGCAATATTGTTGGGTTTTTCTTTAAACAATATTATTCGGGCAGGTGAAAATAGAGCCGTGAAAGTGCAGTCACCACTTGCCCGGATGGCAACTTAAAAAAAAGTTAAGCGCAGACACTGAGTTAGAGTGTTAGAACCCTTGGCATATAAGCACATTAATACCTACCAAACAATCAATACCAAACTAACAAAATCCTCAATCCTTATTTTAATCAGAGGCTATGCCCACAAAGACAAGTGCTTATTTCAAACACTGTAATATACACTATGTATACAGTTTGCATTATTGAGGAGTTTTGCAATAGCAGTAATTTGTATCCAGTGGCACAAAAGTGCCAATTTACTTTTTGCATAACCTTGCTGTTACATAAATGATGTGTTAATGGCACTGATAGCCACCAGAGACAAGCACCTGTTGCAGTTAGAGAGACAATAACCGAGATGTGGAGGTGGATTTACAAATTAATGTGCAAATGAAAACTTGGTTAACATATTCAGAAATATAATATTATATGAAGTAATTTTATCTTTTTTAAGGTATGAACTTTTTAAAATGACTCATGTTTCACAACAAAAAGCAAGATTTGTAATAAATTAAATAAATTGATGACAACAGTACAGAAAGCCTGCAAAATTATACATTGTTTTGTAATTGTGGTGTTTTATTGAGTACATATATTAATAGTAGGGCTCATGGGATTGGCAGACTTGCTATACAAATGACACTTTTCAGTTTTCACCTTAATGCCCAGCATTGCTAGTGCAATGTGTAGTTGTGACTGATCAATATAAATCTTTAAAAATTAAACTAGAAATATAGACACCACTATCCAAAACTTCCAATTATATTTAGGTTCATCTCTAACGATGTCGTACCAATTTCCGATTCGTAAAATTGATGAAATCCTAACTTTCTGCCGAAGCTGGGACCTTGGTGTGACAGAAAATGACATAAGAAAACCAAATGTAAGTTTGTCATATTTATTGATTGTGTTTTGTGTTTTTTGTGTGTTTTTTTCTTCTTTTGTAATGAGTCAAAAATGACAGTTATAAACACTGCCAAAAATACAAATATTTATATACCAGTATATGTACATTGATAAGAAGCATGCACATTAAGTGTCAATCTACCAGTACTTGGCAAATGAACCATAGAGCCATCATCCTTAGTATACGCATGGCTTAAACAGCTGCACTTACAAAACTCCTACACCTTGTGCTTATAACTGTACTTGTTTGTATTTTTCATTTCTTACATATAAGATGAGATATCAAGAGTGCAGCTTTGAATAAAATGCTGGGGGTGGGGGGGATTTAGCTCAAGTCGGTTGAGTGCTCACTTGAAATGCTTGCGTCACTGGATTGTACCATCTCGATGGATCCATTTAGCTGATTTTCTCAGTCAAAGCAGTGCACCACAACTAGTAAAAAGCTGTGGTATGTGTTTTCCTGTCCGGGAAGATGCATATAAAATATTCCTTTGCTGCATGAAGAAAGCTAGTGGATTTCAAATGTTTGATATCCGATAGCTGATGTGTTCTAGTGGTGTCATTATTAAACTAAATAAACAAACTTTGAATAAAATAGCTTTTATGTATATTGTTGATACATACCAGATACTGGTTTCATTGGGTTTTTCCTTCATCTTATGGTACATGTATAACGTGCACATAATACTGAGTAAGCGGGCAGCATAGCCCAGTGGTACAGTGCCCGCCTGGTGCGCGGTCGGTCTAGGATCGATCCCCGTCAGCTAACCACTGGGTGTTTTTCTCGACATAACCATATGTCCGACGCCGATATAACCGTAATTATAATGTGTTGAGTGCGTCGTTAAACAAAACAAAACAAAACAAAAAAATAATACTGAGTAGGTTTAGTTGGCATTATTATGTGAGTTTTTATTACTTAACCGCAAAGGCAAGGGTAAGAATATATATGAAAAATAGCAAATGAATTATTGTGGCCTTTGGTAATTATTTTAATAAAATATATTTATTTTCTTGCAGCCTGAACGATGGCGTCTAATATATTTAGATTTGCTGATGAATCTGGCCAACATTCCTCCAGAACAGTTCCAACAGGTATCAGTACATCAGTCAATAACAGACATTTTTACGGTCCGCTGAATTAAATATCTCACCTTCTAGATAAAGCCTTTTAGAGTTAAAAAAACAAATTCATAATAAATAAGATCTCCAAATATATATATACATATACATGTATTAAAAAAATATATTTGTTGTGTAAAATCTTTTTTCTTCTTCTTTTTTTAAAACAACTATTACATTGTCTAAAAGAACCGGCTGAATGAAGAATGTTAGCATCAAATAGTTATGTTGAAGTTTGAAAAGGTTTCCTGGGTTCATGTATTTAAGATCATGAGCACAAAAACAAAAAGATGATAAATTTCTAATTAATTTTGTTTTAAAATGAAAGTTTGTCTTAGATATACATTGTGTACTTATATATATGTAGTCATAAGTTCTGGATATATTCAAGTGTAACCGTCTGTTTATTTATTTTCTGTACAGCAACAGTTGCTTTCTTCTCATCAATTTGAACATCCGGAGCTGCACGAAGAATCTGCTTCACTCATGTCTTTCACAATGGTATTGTAAGTAAACACAATGATTGTTTGTTTTGTTTAACGACGCACTCAATACATTATAATTACGGTTATATCGGCGTCGAACATATGGTTATGTCGAGGAAAAAACCCAGTGGTTAGCTGACGGGGATCGATCCTAGACCGACTGCGCATCAGGCGGGCACTGTACCACTGGGCTATGCCGCCCGCATAAACACAATTAGGGTCAGGGATGTCCTTGACTGTATGTCTTTCACAATGGTATTGTAAGTAAACACAATGAGGGCCAGGGATGTCTTTGACCTTATGTCTTTCACAATGGTATTGTAAGTAAACACAGTGAGGGCCAGGGATGTCCTTGACCTTATGTCTTTCACAATGGTATTGTAAGTAAACACAGTGAGGGCTAGGGATGTCCTTGACCTTATGTCTTTCACAATGGTATTGTAATTAAACAATGAGTGACAGGGATGTCCTTGACCTTATGTCTTTCACAGTGGTATTGTAAGTAAACACAATGAGGGCCAGGGATGTCCTTGACCGTATGTCTTTCACAGTGGTATTGTAAGTAAACACAAGAGACAGAATGTCCTTGACCTTATGTCTTTCACAATGATCTTGTAAGTAAGCGCAATAAGCATATGTCTTTCACATGAAACATTAAAAAATCTTTAAAACAAAATCTTTGTTTTTGTCTCACTTCAACAAAATCGAGACATCAGTGTTACTTTTGAAATAACTATACGTCCTACTTGTTTCATTTTGCTAGTATGTCACATATTTGTATTTCGCTCAGTTTTAAGATTGCTAAAATTTTATGATTTACAGTATATTTTACTTCTGCACAGCATACACCTATCAACAAGATTGTCGCATCCACATTATCGCCTCTGAGTGGATAAAAACATCACAGATGTATCTAATCAAAAGTTTTATGATGTTAACTTCTATCACAATTTGTGTAATGGTGACAAGACACATGTTTTAAAGTGCTATTGAGTCGGCATTAATTGATAGAGTAGTGCTAAGAAGATGAAATCTGAATTTGAATGTGTTCTCGATCAAGCATATTATTCCAGAACCATACTATACACTGAGCGAGTTCTACTTTTGTGTTTTTTTTGTTTCAGACAGCGAGTTATGCGTGGGTGTGGACATAATGACTTTGATCTAAGAGATGTTATTGAGCCAAGTAAGTTTGTCAATTTACAGTGAAATGTTGTTTGCTTGTTTTCATTTTTATTTGATTGTGCATTAACATAGTACACACATAAAATGTGGTTTATAGTTACAATATTTATGTGAGAGAAAACAAAATGTATACATTTTCCCATCTTTTTCTTATTCTGGAAGCTTTTAAATATTATTACTTAATTTTTATTTTTTTTATGTTTAAAAACAAAAACATTGTTATCTCCTAAATAAGAATTATAAAAGAATTAAATATCAATGCTCAATATGGTAATTTATTATCCATAGGGTTCAACATAATAATAATCATACGAAGCACATGTGTAATAACAAGTGTGATGACGTCATTTTGGGAAGCAGTGTCATAACTTGATGTTGCTTCTCCAGTCCTAGCTCAGACTGTGCATTTGCAGTATGACATCATTTCGTCATCTCCTTCTAATTGTGGCTGAAACATTTTGAGTAGGGTCTTGTTATTCATAAAGAAGACAATAATAATAATATGGATAATAAAGAAATTATTACACTCTTGTGTGAGTCGTGCTGATTTTACGAAAGTCGTGTTAGGATTCATGTATTACCCGAGCGATAGCGATAATCCTGACACTCAGTTCGTAAAAAAAGTACAACACACAAGCTCGTATAATAATCTCTATGTACAAAGAACAAAAGAATTGGGCACAAGTTTGACAATTTACAAGGCCCTCTTCTATATTCATACAATATACTTGGCGACCTATGTTAAATAGCTGTAAATATAAACATTCAAGGATAACCAGTGGAAGGAAATGTATTATATACAACAGAATGTGAAGGGAAATAAATTATGCAAAACATTACACAAATAGTACATCACGTGCATCGCTATCACATTTACAATATACTCCTGTCCTAAATCAGACTGTGCATTTGAAATATGATGTCATTTCGTCGTTTTGTTTTAGTTGTGGCTGAAACATTTTGAGTTGGGTCTTTTTATTCATAAAGAAAACAACAATAATAATATGAATAATAAAGAAATTGTTACACTCACATATGAGTCGTATTGATTTTACGAAATTCGGGATTCATGTATTACCCGAGCAATAGCGAGGGTAATACAACAATTCCGACACAAATTTAATAAAATCAGTACGACACATAAGCTCGTATAATAACTTTAAATCATATAATCTTAAATGACCCCGTAATCTAAATTAGGAGAGCTAGTAATCACCAATGTGAGTTACCTTGACCGCTGTTTCCTATCATAGAAATAACTCTGTTATTAGTTCCCTGTTGGTCCAACCGGAGATGACTATATGTTTCATCTCTGTCCTGTTTGTCTCTCCGTCCGTCCATCTGTCCCATATATAGTTTTACAGATTTCTTTCTTAGAAGGCTTTGAGATATTGTTTAATTATTTATTATTTATTTTCAGCCACGAAAAGGTTGATCAGAACGATGAGTGCAGCAATTAACTTCTACCAGTTTAAGATCAGCCGAATGGAAGTTTATGAGCAGCTGAAGAGTGAAAATGTGAGACTTCTATCAACACTGGATGAATCATGTGGAATAACTGTGTTTTACTAAGTGAATCTTGTGGTATAACTGTGTTTCACTGAGTGAATCATGTGGAATAACTGTTTCACTCAGTGATTCATGTTGTATTATACATTGTAAGTGTTTCACTGAGTGAATCATGTATGACTGTTTCACTCAGTGATTCATGTTGTATTATACATTGTCACTGTGTTTCACTGAGTGAACATGTATAACTGTTTCACTGAGTGATTCATGTTGTATTATACATTGTAAGTGTTTCACTGAGTGAATCATGTATAACTGTTTCACTCAGTGATTCATGTTGTATTATACATTGTAAGTGTTTCACTGAGTGAATCATGTATGACTGTTTCACTGAGTGATTCATGTTGTATTATACATTGTCACTGTGTTTCACTGAGTGAATCATGTATAACTGTTTCACTGAGTGATTCATGTTGTATTATACATTGTAAGTGTTTCACTGAGTGAATCGTGTTGTGTAACTGTTTTACTTTGATTCATGTCTCTTTGACGGAGTGAATCGTTGTATAACTCACTTTCTTACACACCCGTTGATGAGAACATGCATTATTTCTGGTTACACATGGTTAACACATGTATGTGTCTTAACAATTTCAAGACATACAACTGGTTGCTCCTAGTGATGACCAGGTCACCAATGGTATACAATCAATGTAAAACTACACATTGGATATCAATTATACTGTGACGTATAGTTAACCTGACATTCATGTGTCTCTGACGCGTAAATTGGCTACAAGTGCAACGGTTGTAAATAATCTTTTAGTCAAAAACAATGTTAAAATTTGCTGAAAACCTGGTTTTTGAGGATGTGTAAGAAATGGAATAATACATTTGTGTCGATTAGATACCATTTATCTTACAACTCGTTCAAAAACATATCAAACTCACTTTCACTTGTCCGATACATTTTAAAACCACTCATACAGCGATAACCTCGACACAAGTGCAGCCACTGGATTGCACTGCACCAACTATCGAGCAGAGACTGAAGCGCTCATCCAAGCTGCCTCCCATCATTCAGCACTGCACCGATAACTGCCAGCAAGTTGTATTCCTAACTGACACATCGAAACTGACAAACTTCCAAACCTGTACACAAAGCTCCAACAAGTCACCAAAAACAGACAGGTGGTCCTTAATGGATACCAGCCCATTGTAGTATCCTAGGAAAGAAAAAAAAAGGAGCAAGCAAAGAACAGTAGTGCAACAACATCAAATTTCTAGATTATGGTAGCCCCACTTCCATGGCTAGTGATATTCAATTTTGGGCTAGTAAATAACAATTACCGCCATGCCTGACGTCTAGTGAATAATTTTGGTTAAATGTTTGAGTTAAGTCTATTTTGTAAATAGGAATATTCTGTCCCCACCCCAACCCCCTAATGTTAGTGTTTTTAAGTTCTATCTAGTATCACCCTTTTTAGGTGACATATTTGTTCATTACTAATATTATTTAGTAAAACTGTATTAACTTAAAGTAAAGTAGGGCTAGTAAATTTGACTTGTTTTGCAATGCCTCAACATGTTGAGCTGAAAATTAGTTTATAACTTTATTATGTATTGTTACAGATCAGATTTGACTTTCATGGTGGTTTACCTATTTTGTTAGAGTTAAGACTCTTGTACATAGGAGATACAAAAAATGTGTTGGGTTCCGGTAGGGGAGATTGCTTTACTCAAAATGCTTGTTTCACTTCATTATTTATTTTTCTTTGCAGGAACATTTTCGGGAACAGCATGACTATCTGGTGAAAGCAAATGACGAGTTACAGCAGAGAATTAACACAATAAAAGCTAAACGAGCTCAGGAAGAACCTGATGTCCAGAAAGTACGGGAACTTGCTTGTTGGGGTAGGGAGGGTGTGTGTGTGTAGTTGAGTCGTGTGCTTGCCTGAGCCATGTTGTATGATTGATTTAGCTCAGTCAGCTGAGTGCTTGCTTCTCGGGGTAGGGAGGGTGTGTGTGTGTGTAGTTGAGTTGTGTGCTTGCCTGAGCCATGTTGTATGATTGATTTAGCTCAGTCAGCTGAGTGTTTGCTTCTCGTTGCTTTTTGGGGTAGGGAGGGTGTGTGTGTGTAGTTGAGTCGTGTGCTTGCCTGAGCCATGTTGTATGACTGATTTAGCTCAGTCAGCTGAGTGCTTGCATCCAGTGCTTGCATCGCTGGATTGAACCACCTTGGTGCGTCCATTCACCTGATTGGGTTTCTTCTTGTTCTAACTGGTACACGGCAATTGGTCAAAGGCTGTGGCATGTATTTTCCTGTCTGTGAGAAAGCATATACAAAAGATCCCTAGCTGTTATTAAGTGAGAATTGCCTATATGTTGACAGAGGGTTTTCTTTTTCACTTTCTAGACCTGAAATATCCATATGTTAAGCCTTTCGTGTCTGTGCTTGAATGATATCATGGTCTGAGCTTTATTGTGATATCAAACTAATAATGGTGCACAGCGTAATTAAATTGATGGCACAATGCTGAGGTGTCATTAAAAAATAAATCCATTTCTTTCTGATTACTTGAAATACAGAATATTTTTTTGGGAGGAGGTGGGGGGGCAGTATTGCCAGTTAAAGGATGAGTGATTTTAGGACAACCTAATGGCTGCTGAGTTTGATGCAAACACTTGTTTCTGGTAGTGTGTTGGTAGCTTTTTGGGCAAAATCAAGTGACCAAATGTCTGTTACCCATTATCTGGTGACATAACCCACGACAGTGCTCGAACGTGACATCTGCACCAAAGGCAGTTTCTGCAGTTGCAACATGAATTGTCATGGGTCAAGGGCAGTTTCCTTGCAACTGAATAACAATTATTGCCATCAATTAGATAATCATTTTAAGTTTTTGATTTTTCCAAATTTAAATGACAGATGTTACCAGATGTCAAATGTGTCAGTGATTTGGTTAAACTTACAAATGAACAGAAATAAAATACAAACATTGATTTTGGCTGAAGTGGAAATTATTTGATCAGCACTAACTTCAATAAATTTAAACTCAATACAATCACATGTTATGTTCTAAATCTATGGCATGCAACCAGTCAGTGTTGAAATAATCCAAAAACATTTTGTATAAAGGACCAAAAACAGTTGAAAGTAAAGTTGATAAAAACATAATAATTGGAAATGGAAATGGTTTATTTAACGACACAGTCAACACATATTATTTACGGTTATATGGCGTCGACATATGGTTAAAGACCACACAGATATTAAGGAAGCAAACCTGCTGTCGCTACTTCATGGGCTACTCTTTTCCATTAGCAGCAAGGGATCTTTTATAGGCACCATCCCATAGACAGGATGGCACATACCATGGCCTTTGATGTACTGGTCGTGGTGCACTGGATGGAGCGAGATGTAATAACTGGTGTTCTTGCAAGAAGGAAAAGCCAGATGTTTATAAGTGGTGTTTAATTTTATTGTTTGTTTTTTACTAGCTGCAAGAAGAGATAGAAACCCTCACTAAGAAGACCTCAGAGTATCACAAGATTCAGAGTGCATTTCAGAAACGGATTAACGAGATTAAGGAGAAGCTTGCAGAGAAGACTGCTCTCAAGGTTTGTTAACTCAGAACTAAACACCTATCTCAGAAACATACATTGAAACATTAAAATTCAAAATACAGGCAGGAAAAGATTACAAAAATAGAGAAAAAAACTCACCAGTTTCAAGCAAGCTCAGGGTAAGGAAGTATTATAATAGTTTAAAAGAGAAGATAACTCATTTGTTAAAATATGTTTCTTACCTAGAATGTTATTAATTTTTTTTAAACTGAAACAATCAAAATATGTTTGCACATAAATAGATTATCCACAAAATAATTAATGTTTTTAGTGATCCTGGTGTTTGTAGTGCCTAGCATCAAGCACAGTTAAGTGCAAAACAGAACAGGCATGTACCTGAGGATCACAGGTCAGTTAATTTGAGGTGCAGGGTCTAGGTCAGTTGGCAGACTGCTCATCTGAGGTGGTTGAGTCTTAAAACAGAACCTAAGCAGCTTTTATTTGTGGTGTGTGGAGCGGAGGTAGTCCATTGGTAGAGTGTTTTCATGATACATGGTCAGTCTAGAATAGATTCCAGTCTGTGGGCCCATTGGTCTATTTCTTGTTTCAACCAGTGCGCCTCGACAGAGTATAAAGACAGTGGTATGTGCTACCCTGTCTTTGGGATGGTACATATAATAGATATTTTGCTACTAATGTAATTTTGAAATGCTTGACATTCAGTAGATCAATGTGCTCTAGTGGTGTCATAAAACAACCTGAACTTTTTTATTGTGGTTTTTCATGGTATGTGCCGTTCTATCTGTGGGAAAGTGCATATTACAATCCCTTGGATTTCCTCAATGATTTCACATCCAGTAACCGATGTATGTGCTCTAGTGTAGTCCCTAAACAAAACTAACTAACTGAAGACTGTGTGTCAGACTTACCAAATGTTTTATGTCTAAAAGCCAAGGATTAATTTTTATCCCCCAATCACCGTATTCATTGTCAAAATATGATGACTAGATAAATATCTATATTTTTTGTCGTGACCAAAAATATAGGTCACGTGACAAGCCCGACTTGACTGAAGATTTTCAATAAACATACTCTTTAAATCATTTGTTTTAGTACAGTAAATGCGAATAAAAGTTTTACTTTTCGGTAACGTTACAAAACTTGTATATTTTTTTATGAATTGGAGTTTAGAAACACATTTTGCTAGCATCTTACAAAGAATGACGTCATGTATCTTGCATGATGTCATACAGCAAAAGCCTTATTAGGTCGACGATACTCGATTTGTGTACACAAAAATGGAATAAATAATGATTTTCTGACTATTCCTGTAGGATTGCAGGATAAAAGAAATAACTGGTTACGGTCTTATGATATCGGCTTTATCCTGCTCAGGTCGAATGGTGAATGCAGCTCGGTGGAGACTCGCTACATTTACCATTCTAACCGATATCTTAAAGACAGTAACCAATTATTCCCTATATCGTTGTGTCCTCATGGCTCATTCTGGCTCTCGCCAATTGCGAAATTTAAAAACATTTGTTGAAATAATTTCATGAAATAATTGATAATATGTTACAAAATAACTGTGTTTCTACTATTTTTGAAGTTTAATAAATAATGTCTGATCCAGAGCTAGCCCTGGCTCTATGTGCTGGTGTTTATAGACACAAGAAATTGCTTTAGCCCTTGAATTCCTATTGCATCCACCTCTCACAGGACCAGATAAAGGTGGACATCCTGACTGCGGAGAAGGAGAACGAGAAGCTGTCTCAGAAGATTGTGCAGTCTCCTGAGCGACTCCGACAGGATTTGGAGCGGATGGAGTACACTGTGTCCAGCCTGCGTGCCGCACTCGTCGACAAGCAGAAAAACCTGAGTCAACTGTGTTCACAGCGCGAGAAGATGCAGCAGACGGAGGCATGCGCTGAGAAAGGATTAAAGCTGCTGCAGGCCGTACAGGACGACATCAACAAGGAGAAGTGAGAGCAACAGCATTGTTAGTCGGGTCTCTTTAGGAAAGACGGGTCCTTCGTGCTATAAACATGTAGGAAAGACAGGTCCTTCGTGCTATAAACATGTAGGAAAGACAGGTCCTTCGTGCTATAAACATGTAGGAAAGACGGGTCCTTTGTACTATAAACATGTAGGAAAGACCGGTCCTATGTGCTATAAACATGTAGGAAAGACAGGTCCTTCGTGCTATAAACATGTAGGAAAGACCGGTCCTTCGTGCTATAAACATGTAGGAAAGACAGGTCCTTCGTGCTAGAAACATGTAGGAAGTAGGAAAGACCGGTCCTACGTGCTATAAACATGTAGGAAAGATAGGTCCTTCGTGCTAGAAACATGTAGGAAAGATGGGTCCTTCGTGCTAGAAACATGTAGGAAAGACGGGTCCTTCGTGCTAGAAACATGTAGGAAAGATGGGTCCTTCATGCTAGAAACATGTAGGAAAGACGGGTCCTTCGTGCTAGAAACATGTAGGAAAGATGGGTCCTTCGTGCTAGAAACATGTAGGAAAGACGGGTCCTTCGTGCTAGAAACATGTAGGAAAGACGGGTCCTTCGTGCTAGAAACATGTAGGAAAGACCGGTCCTT